>OX276335.1:85547446-85785425 GCA_946251815.1 Dasysyrphus albostriatus
TGGGCTTTTTTGTTGACAACGCCTTAATTTACCACTAAACCTTCCTTCAATACTCACAAAAGCACTATACTGACATGGACATTACGCTCCGTTTATCCGATTATGTCAATATCGTTAGCGAAAGCGAGTAATTGAACTTGCTCTTGGAATATGAGTTAACGTAAGAAGAACGATCTTGAAGACGTCACACGACAGCTCATGGCCTTGTCTAAAATCTTTTGTAACATCAAAGGTATCGATGATGTCTTTGCCGACCTTGCTGAAGCAGCGTCTTGTCTCCATCGTCATCCTTCACAAACACACGAGTTTTGAAAGGATGCCAAAACTAGATATTGCCCTATATAGCTCATATGTATTGATGTTGTCATATGTGGCTTTGAAATCGATGAAAAGTTGTTAGTTATCGATTTGAAATTCGTGTATTTTTATATTTTGCCGTAGATTTCCACTTGGTCGAAGGTGAACTTTCATGGTCTTAAAAAGCCAACCTGATATGGACCTTCCAGGTTGTTGATGACTGCCTTCAGGTGTTCACAAAGTAGGTACATCAGAAAAAGTCATGTATGCGATGTTAAGGAAACTGATACCTCTGTAGTTGGTGCACTCCAGAGGATCACCTATCTTTAATGATCGAGCAACCAAGCATGAGATCCTATTCATCGGGGATGCTTTTCATCTATTACATTTTGCATGATAGCTGGTGTACCAATACTCCTAACCAATTCATCGCAAGCTACTTTGAACTGTTTAACCACTAGGCCATCAGCTCCAGCAGCTTTAATAAACTAAAAGTTTAAATCTTACTTCATTAAGATCAATTGGATGGAATATTTGCTGGCCTAATTCGTCGTCCTAGTTAAATGGTGCAATCTGCATCGCAGCGAAATTCATTTCGTCATTGCCATTATATAGGGGTTTTCATCGGGGACGCTAAAAACGTAGAGCGACAGGGACAGCAAACGACGCCATATTTCTTGCTGCTCTTTTGACATTTCTCTTCAGTAAGGTTTGCCATTTCATGATGAAAAAATATACGAGCCAACAACCAGTCGAAATTATTAAAATTTACTACCGAAATTCGAAATCAGTGGCCTCAACGTTAAGAGCGCTAAGTCCAATTTATGGTCGTCATAATCGTCCTAGCAGATCAACAATTGAGCGTCTAGTGACAAAAATTTGAATCCACAGGCACAGTACAAAATGTTCCCGTGCCAGTGAGATAAAGAAGTGCCCGTAGTGTCGAGAATATTGCTGCCGCTGAGGCTTCAGTTACAGAAAGCCCAAATGTGTCTCTCACACGTCGTTCTCAAGCGTAGGGCATCTCTGTGACGTCGTTGTGTTGAATTTTGCGAAAAAATCTTGGCCTACATCCTAACAAGATTAAATTGACGCAAGAACTGAAGCCGTTTGACCACCAGAAGCGTCGTATGTTCGTTAATTGGGCTGAGCAACAACAAATGATTCGGATTTTCATCGAAAAATCATCTTCAGCGATGAGGCTCATTTCTGGCTGAATGGCTTCGTCAATAAACAAAATATGCGGTATTGGTCAGGCAGCAATCCACACGTTCTCCATGAGTCATCATTGTATCCCGAAAAAACTACGGTTTGGTGTGGTTTATGGGTCGGCGGCGTCATTGGGCCGTACTTCTTCCGTGATGATCAAGACCGGCACGTTACTGTGAATGGGGATCGCTACCGTTCAATGATAACCGAATATTTTTTGCCCCAATTGGATAATATGGACTTGGAGGACATGTGGTTCCAACAGGACGGCGCGACAAGCCACACAGCGAATGTCACAATCAATTTATTGGAAACCAAGTTTGGAGAACGTGTTATCTCACGAAATGGTCCAGTCGCTTGGCCGCCTCGGTCGTGTGATTTGACGCCGTTAGTCTGTTTCCTGTGGGGCTACGTCTAGTCTATGTTCTCTGCCAACAAGCCAGCGACGATTGATGAACTTCATACGAATATCGAACGTGAAATTGCAGCAGTATCGGCTGATTTATGCTTAAAAATTGGGTTCAGCGACTGGACTTCTGCAAGCGTGCCCGTGGTGGCCATGCAAAAAAATTGAGTTCCATACATAATGGCATCGAACGAGACGATACCAAACGATACCGTATTTCTTGGACCGAAATTTACCGTTTGGTATCGGCAGAAAATATAGTTTTTTTTTTTAATATTATTAACAATTTTTGTAACTTCTCGGAAAAGGCTCTTATGATTTAGATGATATTTTCAGAGCTTTTATATTTAGCAGTGAGAAGTTTTGGGCAATAATTTAAGCAACAACTGTCAACTGCAACGCCTATTTAATTATGCTGGCTTTCTCTGAAACCAACGATTTGAATGAAATTTTCAGACTTGGTTCTCTTAAGTGAGGAAGTGACTTTAGGGAAATCCATAAAATATTTGTGTGCATTGTTTTCCCGTGAACTTATGACCCCCCGTCAAAATTTTCTGTTGGATTCTTTATCGGAACTTAATTTAGACATTGTGAAACAAGCCTTTAAGAAATTGTCCACAAAAAAAACCTCAGTTAAAAAAATGTCTTATCTAATAATGACTTTTGTCTCGAATCTTAAAAATACCAAGCGAGTTCAACTACTACATCAAGAACACGTTATCAAGTCCAGCATTTTATTCTGGTTTGCAACTCATAAGAAAGCAGACAAGACTGATACCGATACCTAGACCCGAAGTTCTTATACGAGACCAAACGAGACTAAGTTATACGAGACCTAGACCGATACCGAGACGATACTGAAGTTTTTCGATTTTGGCGATAACGAGACAATACTTACAAAAGTATCGTTTGGTTTGGTATCGTGGCCAGCCCTACTGAGAAGGTCATCTGCCTCGAAGTAAGCTTTATAACTTCACGAAAGATCCCTTTAAGGAGACCCAAAGAAAAATTATTATTCTGCTACTTCGGTTTTGGTGAAATTTGACCAAGTATTGAACCATTAGCAGAAAATGGATAATTTATATTGGGTTCCTTCGGTAGAAAAAAGAGGAGGGTGAATGGAAGAGATGATTCCACCGTGAACTCCATGATCTGTATCAAGCAGTGGATAGTTCTTAAGGTCAAAACACTACCACATTGACGCAGCAACAGCGAACGAATATGGATGGACAACAATTCTCCACGCAGGAAAGTCTTTGAATCTCAGCCACCAGAAGTAAGACTGAGCCACCAGCCACTTTAAAGATTAGGCCATTATGAATGCTTGAATGCTACAAAAAGTTATTGAAACAAGTTTTTCGTCTCAAATACCTGTTTCGACAGAAAACCGGATAAACTTTGGTCTTCACTTGATTGCATTTCTTAAGACCTCATACGATTTTCAAAGATCTTGAATTGTAGATTTTCTGGCAATAAAATAACGTGGGGTCTTCAAGGAATAATGGCAATTTACAAGTAGAGATGGTCGCATTCAGTATCTTCTCAAACTATTAATTATTGCAAATCGTTTGGTGACAAAAAAAATTCCTTATTCTTTTTATTATTATTAATTTTTCCTTATCAAAGAAATTTTTTTAATTTCATCCAATTTAACTTTGAACTGATTTTCATTCACCCATAACACCACCAACCCGCAAAACTTTACCAGAAAAGCCCTTGAGAATTATCCTTGACCAACTAAATACTTAAGTAAACTTGTAGAACTTGCTATACTACATGCTGCATTTACAAAAGTTCCTTCTGATGAGTAAACTTAACAAAATGTCAAGCAAGAAAATTAAATATAACAAAAGCCAAGAAAGATCTCTCTGTACGTGGTTCCATGGTACATCAGTGTGAGCACATAAAATGTCGTGGTGGTAGATGGTGTGGCGCTGCAGGAGAATACACCACAAAGAATTCACACAGCTTCAACTAACACAACCGATAGATAAAATTTTCTAGAACTAGAATTATATTTACTTAAAAAAAAAAAACACCACGGAGCTTATTCTATATCCCGCATCACATCTCACATCATGGTGCACACTTTGATTATTAGGTTTTCAACTGAAATCTTTCCTGTACTCCCTACTCCCGACACCACTTCTGCATACACGCATATACACAATGTACAAACATATGCATAGTATACTCACATACTTTACGTACTGTCCTTTGCTGCCTCTAGAGAACAAACAGTTGACATATTGGCCATGTTTTATAATTATTTCCCTCGTAATTAGCCGAAGACCGATTTGCAGACACAGGACAAACATAACTATTTATCCACATCTGAATCCTGTGTTCTGAAGTTTTATCTATTTATTCCCCTGGTAGCCCGCCTGCTCTCTTCGACGCCGGCAATTACGAATTCCATTGGTGCATTGAAAAGTAGGACGAAAGGATGACAAGGACGATGATGGTAATAAGGTTGATCCCATCTGCAGTTCTGTACCCATGGTTATGGTTAATGGAACTGGAAAAGCAAGCATTCGTGATTCCAGTTATTTTTAACAATTCAAGTTAGTTTTTCCCTCTCTTCGTCTTCCTTAACCATCAACCTATATTTCTTTCGTTAAACTCCCTCCCGTCGGCCATCACCTCTACCACCCACCTCCACCAGCTTTCATCCCTCTTCTCGACCGAATTCATAAAATCCAAAGGAGCTTAGACTAGTGTGGTTGCCCTATGACACAGACTATGCAATGAATTTTGGCAGGGGGTAAGTTTACGCTCGTGAATCTATGTATCTGCAACTCCGCATTATCAAAACATAGCTATCCATTCTGTGATTGTTATTTTAGAAGTTATGCACTTAAATAAATAATCTAGTTTTGCGGGAAAATAATAATTAGCTCGGTAATTATGTATTTGGACAGCGGATAGTAACGGTGCAGCCACATAAAATACGTGTTACATGGACAAAGTTCTATGTTTTTTGGTTTTTAATTATAAGGTTATTGTTTTGAATTTATTTTTAAGTCCGATGATGGGTTCTCATAACGGAAAATTTTTGAAAACAATTTTTGGAAACAAAATTAGAATTTTTTAAAAGTTTTTTTTTGTGAACATTTCTGAAAAATTCTAAAATGTTTTTTTTTTTTAATTTATTCTCAGATCTCAGTTAATCTTTTGTCCTTAGAGAGCGAACGAAGATATTGGATTACATTATTTAATGAGGTTATAAAAAAGATTTGAAAAATATTATTGTTATAAAAAACGATTTTAATTGGATTCTAAAATAAAAATAAAATAACTTTGAAAACACTGCACAAAATAACGTATTTTGTCATAACTTATTAATGACTTATTTAAAGTTAATTATTATGGTAAGAAAATTATTTTTCGAAGTTTTTACCAATTTTCGAAAAAAACATAGAAAACAAAAACGACAAATTCAAAACTGTCAAAATATATTAAAGATTTGTTGACCATGAATTATCTAGCCATAAGCCTTTGTATTTAAACCATTTTTATCAATTTTTGATATGGTTTTTATCGCTTTCTGAGATTTTTCAAGTAAACAAAGCACCCAAAAAACATAGAAAACATTGAACTTCAGATTTAAAATCGTCACAACTAACTAATTACTACATTACGGCATTTTATCCACATACCCAATTTTCGATTTGTAAAAAGTAGCTTTGCTTACTTGACACTCATAAAAAACAAATAGCCCAAAAGCACATAGAAAACATCGCACAACAAATGGATTTTTCATAACTTAATAATGACGTATTAAGAGTGACAAATTATTAAGTACTAAAATATTAAAAATTTAAAAGTTTTTCCACTTTTCAAAAAAACATAGAAAACATAGAATGACTAATTCAAAAGTATAAGAACTAACTTATTAACAACAAACGTGAGATTTAATAGACGGCTTATTAACGATAAACGAGAGATTTACTATGTTAACTTAATATCAAGTTAGCAAAGTACCCAAGCAAATTTCAGATAATATTGCACGATGAAATTGAATCTGTCATAACTAATTAACGACACGTAAACAGCAACTTATTATGCTATCAACCATCACGTTTAGGAAGTTCTTTTCTTATTTTCAACAGGGTGCTTTGCTAACTTGATATTAAGCTAGTCCAGAAAAATATAGAAAATATTGAACAACAAATTCGGAATTGTCACAACTAATTAACGGCAAATTATCTACCATTTCATTTTTCGATTCATCATAGTTGCTTTTGCTAGCTTGATATCAAGTTAAAAAATTTAACCCCAAATTTTGATCAGAGTTGTAACGATGATAGACGAAAAAGAAAAAAAGACAATTCTATCAAAGTCTATCCGTCTGTCTGTTTGGCTTATACAGCCTAAATGGCTTGATTGATTATTTTAGAACTTGGTAGTTGATACGGTTCTTACACGCTGTTTTTATTTTTTTTTATACTAAAAATAATGGTACATCCCATAGAATTTCTTTTAGCAATTTGACGAAATCTTTTTTTCTCAAAAACAGTTCTACAACTTTTCTTAAAAAAAATAGTAAATTTCTTTTGGTAAAAGCTACCTTTGGACAGAAAAACACTCTTCAAAAAATGGTTATTAATGGTGCCTCTACAAGAAATATGTAATTTTACTTTCGATTTTCTTTATATTGATATTTCTGATTTCAATAAATTTTGTAAACATCTTATCTTCCAAGAAAAAAAATAGTTTTTCTTACCAAAATTTCGAAAAAAAATATTTTTTAGATTTTTAAAAAAGTATTTTGAATATTAAATATTTTGAATTTTCCATTTCGTTTTTTTTTTAAACTCGGTATATTAAAGTGTTTTTTTTTTACACTCTCTAAAGTATTTTTACAAGATATTTATTTTAATGATAAATAACGGTACCTTCCATACAAATGTTTAAAAACCATTAAGGAAAATATTTTTTTTAAACGGCTCCTACAATTTTAATAAATCTTTTTCTGTATTGCGTATCAAAATTAAAAAAACAAGTTTTGAATTTTTAAAAAAAGTTTTAAACTTGTTTTGGAAAATTCCATTTCTCAATTTCAGATAAGCAATTTTTTTAACTTTATTTTTGTATGCACATAATTAAATACTTAAGATTTGCATACCAAAAGTTTTCATAAAAAATGTTTTGAAGAATTATTTTACTTTATTTATTTTTACTATTTAAAATAACAAAATTTGCTGCAAATAAAATCATATTCAATCAAGAATTAAAATGGCTTCCTTTTTTTTATCTCAAACTTTCAAAGAAGTTGATTCAGCTATTTTAAATATCGTATTAGCCGACGATATATGGAATATAACGTCATTCACCACACACATTTTGCCATATTATTTTTACGATCTTGATAGCAATTTACATAACTAACCGCACCGCGTAAGCGCCCGAAAAATCATTCTTTCAAATCAGTTTAAGAAAATCGACAGTGAAGCGGTACTATTCAATATATAACATGTACTTAGCTTTTTTTCTGCCAACTTTACCCTCCGTGAAATTCCCAAACTTCATCATTTCTGCTACCTCACTTCCCACCAGATTCCACAATTCTTCAACTGAGTTCTTCCACAACTTCTTAAAACTCCAAAATTTCAAATCATCGATTTCTCTCTTCTCGATTTTTTTTTTTCTCAAAACTTTCAATCTTGCACTTATTTTCTTGAACCACTGTTTCGTTCTATAGACGGGTAAGAAGTGTCCTTCCAAGCTTAGACATTGCCTGGATGACCTCTTCTTTCTTACAGTTCCCAGTGCTTTCGGCCAATCAGCGACCTTTGCATTCAGTCGCATCATCATTCAGCAACACACAGCATGCCTGCGTAAGTAAGCTAACACTGTTGAAACAAAGTGGCCATTCCAACTCGCACTTTAACCCCAGCTTTATGCACAGTCACTTTATGCACAATCACATTAAATTCACCGAATTCTGCTATGACTTCTAGTGGAAGCCAGTGGAAGGCAATCCATTGGGTGCATTCAGCCACCTATTCACCCCAACTCACTATCGAAAAGTAAGTTTCAGAAAACTGAAAAGAAACTCAATTTACTATCGCGTTTATCGAAAAGAAGTCTTACAGGCCAACTTCACTTCTTCCTATAATATCAAAAAATTTTCGAAAGAATGCTACTCCTGCGCCTGCAACCGATAATAGAAGAGAAACAATTAATACCTGAACATCAGTTCGTATTTAGAAGCAAGCATTTGACAATTGTTCAAGTGCACAGAATTACTGACGTAATTGAGAGAGCTCTTGAAGAAAAGAAAATCTGTTCCACAGTCTTTTTGGACGTGTCGCAGGCGTTTCAAAAGGTGTGGTACAATAGCCTCTAACTAGAATTAAGACAAGTTCTACCTGAAGGACTTTATAACATTCTAAACTAATATCTGGATAACAAACCTTTTCGTGAAGAGACGGAAATGAATATTCTAATTTCAAAGAAATAGTGGATGGGGTACCACAAAGAAGTGTATTAGGTCCAGTTCTGTACCTTTTATTTACACGCGATATACCTCAAACAGAAGACACTACCGTAGCCACGTTTGCTGATGATACTGCAGTAGGCAAAACGATTAGCGAAGCTACAATCAAATTACAAAATGCTCTTAATAATGTCAATGAGTGGATAAAAACATGGCGACTAGCGCTCAATGAACAAAAGTCAGTCAACGTGGACTTTACGTTAAAAAAAATAAATAGATTACCCGTCTTTCTTAATACTGCTCGTGTTCTATTTGCAAATGATTCAAAGTGTCTGGGAATGACTCTAGACGCGAAATTAAAATGGAAGCCGCACGTGAAAAAGAAATGCGAAGAACTAAAAAGTAAATTAAGAGATATGAACTGGTTACTCGGTAAATATTCAAAGCTTAGTATTGAAAAAAAATTAGTTTTATACCGACAGGTTCTTTAACCTGTTTGGACTTATGGTATACAGCTTTGGGGTTGTACCTGCGATACAAACTTAAACAACTTACAAACGTTTGAAAATAAATTGCTTAGGTCATTCGTAAATGCTCCGTGGTATATAAGAAACGAAGATCTTCACAGGGATCTCGGGATTCCTACGGTCCGGGACGAAATAAAAAGTTTCGCGCGAAAACATAGAAACCGACTATTAGAACACGCTAATTCAACGATTATTGACATTCTTGACGAGTGGAATATAGAACGCCGTCTGCGAAGAACAAAACCTTCCGACTTGGTGCGGTGAACAGAAAACCGTTTTAAAATCGCGGATTAAGCAGGAACTTTCACCGGAAAGTAACCTGCAACACGTTACTTAACTTCGTTAAAAATAAATTGCTAGATAAGTTTCAACTTAATTGCAATCGGGAAGTGGAGGTGGTTTTAGTGTAGTAAGAATCTCACACTTCTATGAGCTTGCGTTTTTTGGTCCTCATAGAGCCTGATGGTTTTGCACCTACCTATGGAAAAAAAAACTATCGCGTGCATTTTTCCCCTTTAATCAATCTAGTAGAATTCGCTTGTAACAATTATTTTTTAGTTGAAAGTTGGCAGTCTTTTCTCACTTCTTGAATCTACTCTACATTGTTGGGATTTGACGCGGATTTGGGGGTGGGTTAGCCATTCTCAATACCAGTAACATCTGGACCAAGTGTCACCCGTCTTTTCTGGGATCTAGGTTTGATCAGACCACCCGTCTGTCAAATTTGGTCCTTGGATTAGGTAAATAACTCTCACTTACGCTTTTAAATACAATAGATCGCCCATCTATCAATGAGTGGAACACATCCACTTTTGGTGTCTGAAACATCGATTTTTGTTTCTCAAAATACTGAGAGAGTGAACCGTGAAATAGTAGGTTGAAAGAAACACCTGCAAAGGAAATTGGGAAGGAAGCAACCGAGGATCGGGAATCGAAAAAGACTATATTCTGTTGCGGTAAATCTTACCGTAACAATTAATTCATCCTACTAAAGGCCTAGTGTTTAAAGACGATAAACAACATGGCCAAACAAATGTTAAGTCCTTATTACAACGACTTTTATGCTTATTTTAATGAGATCCTTATCCTTAACAAAGGGCTCAGAGGCCTCATACCAAAAGCATCATTACCGGCAACAAATAAATGTTGAATGTTAGAATATTTACATTTTATTCTTTGAGAAAAACAAAATTTTTTGAAGAATTTTGGCATTTAAATTTTCATATATCAAGTTGAAATTGCTAGCTCTCAAGACATGACAAAGACATTATATTTATATTTCTATACTCCTTTCACATTCGTATGTCATATATTTTGACATCTTCAAATCTATTAATAATACACTTTTGTTGACCCCATCACGTTAAGGTAGGTACTAACATGTGGTTTTATTTATTACCTGACGCATTCAGCTTTCTATACTCTTCATAAACGACTCGTTAGGTAAAGGTAGAAAGCAACACAAATGCGTCAGTGTTTTCGACACGTTACTTCTGCCTAAGAAGATAACAATAATAGTCCTTAGGCTCATGAAGAACTTATAATCATCATAACATACCAACTCGCATGTACCAACAATAAAGTATCTGGTCCTTAAATATTTTCAAAATGCCAAAGCAAAATACGGTCACATCCTGTTTGAACGGAAGTGGTCCCAAGTTGGCATTTCCATTCCATATACCGCTGAACTGCTGTTCCCAGTATGCCATCCCATCACATATAATTTTCCAAAATGCTTCTACATACACATCCCAACTCCCATCTTGTACCTACTATTCAAAAAACAAATAGATATACCACCCTCTCGAATTCTATTCGAATTTTGGACAATTCTGCACGCAATCTGACTGCAGCAAGGATAATGGTCACAGTCCTACAATCGCCTTTGCCAAAACGAAATATTATAGAACACTGTATTGTAGTAGGACACCACGATACACACAGATTGGTTGGAAGTTTTCGTGTTTATGTGCGGTCTGCAGTGTTTCACAATAATTTCATGTCCACCGGAACCCGGAACTCCGCTCGTTTACGTGTGTGTTAGTGTGTGTGTGTGGTAGGGTCGTTTGTGGGATTGTTTGTGCGCCTTTGGTCCTTCGAATAGGTAGTGTTGTTGTCTGTCCCTTTTGGGCGATTGTGCATTTTCTAGAAAATTTAACAAAAGACCACAAAATAAGCTGATTTCGTTGCAGGTCCTTGGATCTCTCTATACATATATGCCTCTATTGTTGTGTATTTAAATCAAACACATACACATATCTACATATATACATATGTATGTTGCATTTTCAAATATATTTATAGACAAAAGCGGGATCAAAGATGTTGCACATCTTTGTGTGTGTCTGTTCTAAAATTTAAGGGGGTGACAGTTGCGAAACTGGTCAGTTCGGTTTGTAAGTAGATTAGTTCATCTATTTTAGGGTTTCTCTCTTTCTTTCGGCATCTGTTTTGGAACACCGTTTCCGGAAAGGTTTCATAGAACAATTTATATACAAAAACGTATCTATGGGTATAAATAGTCACTCTGGTCACTGTTAAGTTCTTCTTTTCATTGGGAGTTAAGGGTGATGTGGTTTTAAATGTCGCCTAGATTAAAATTCAAAATCCCTTAGGGAATTTGCTTACAACTGCAAAAAGTACAATATACCTTTCAGCAGAGATTTGTTAGATTCGAGCCAAAAAGCCTTGGTGTAATGCTGTTGAAATGTCAATAGGATTTCACATGAACATTTGTGATTAAATGTATAGTTTTAACTCTTGGATGTGATGACATATACATATTTGGAGGATGGATGGTTTGACTAAATAAAATAAATATTTTATAGATTATAGGAAAAGAAAATAAGAAAAGTAAACGGATTTTTCGCATTTAATAGTCATGATGACAAGAAAGATAAGACAAGCAAGATAATGCTAGTTAAAATTAAATTAAATTTGGTGGCACAACAGCTCGTGGAGAACCAAGGCCTAGTGACTTACAACTCTCAATCATTCCTGTGTGCGTATTTTTGGCAGAAATGGAGGGGACCTACAATTTTTTGCCGAGTCCGAACGGCTAATGAGAAGCACTTATTCATGACAGGTATACTCTTGGACTGGAGAATTTGTCAGTTACTCGCAAGAGGCAGTACTTCGGAAAAAAACATTTCTATTTTTTAGATGGCAGCGGCTGGGAATCGAACCCAGGCCTTCGGCAAGACAGTCCTACGCACTAATCTTCATGCCACTAGGTTCTACTAGATAATGCTAGTTAATCCTCTATTTTTTAAAACTTATAATAAGCCTACATTATGTTCTCCAATCACCATTCAGTAGGTCATTTATAAACCTTACTGGTATCTGGCACTCCTGTAAATTGTCTTCTATTTCCAAATTGGCTTACGACAGCTCGAGGCGTAACGTCATTGAAGTGAATTTGTTCCTTGGAACAGTACACGCCACCAAAACGCTCTGTTATAGTACATGCAGCTTTTAATACAAACCACCGTCGATAATTTTTGAGTTTTGACAGCATAATTATCATGACCAAATCAGGACTCTTTTTCTTTGAATTGGGCTTTAAATAAACAAAATTGTCGTTTCTTTGCCAATGAAAATCCTCAATTATATCACGAGCTACCTCTTCCGGGCTAACACATCATGAATTTTTGGTCTTCTTCAAAGACAGCGCTGGAGCAACCACAACCATAAATACTGATTGTTATCGGACAACATTCAGTTTCAACAGGATGCTACCCCAGCGCACACAACCCAAGATTGTTTAATTGAGTCCTGTGTTCCAGCGGTCATCTAATTTCGAAAAATGGCGATAATGGCTGACCAATGGGATCATCTGACCTAACTCTTCCAGACTCTTTCCTGCGACCTTTTTTGATGTCCAAAGTTTTTGTTCACAAGAGTAAAAGTGACTGACCCTATAGAAACCTTGAAAGACAATATTCCTCATTAAGAAGCCGCTAGTCAGCCCAAAACAGGTTGGGGTAGAAATCCCGGGAATCAAAATTCCGCATGTCGAAATCCCATGGGTAAAAATCCCGTTTATGAAAATCCCGGAAAGGATAATCCCGTTTTGACTAACAATGCAACAGCACATTAATATTTTTCATCCCTATGCAATTTGTGACAAAATTACATGAGAATTATAAACTATGAAGGTCCTGCCCCTGACATCTATGTCTTTTTTTTAATTTTTTAGTGACCTAAATTTAAAAAAAAAATAAATCATTGCAAAAAAATCTGAAAAATCAGATTTTTTGTTTTTTTTTACTTACTTGGCTACTATGGCTTTTTAGAGAAACTTGTATTCATTCATGACTATTAAAGTAAAAAACAATAGAACAATTTCAATTTTTTCACATTCTAAGGGTTGCCATCTAATGTTTTTTTCAATATTTATAATAACTGCGAAAAACAACAAACTTGATATTGTAAATCCGGTTTTTGAACATTATGTTGGCTAGTATACCTTCTTCATGAAAAAAATAGTGGCAGACGAGTTTTTCGGTCGAAAGTACTTACTATTGGAGTTCAAAGTTTTTAAAGTAAGTATTTGAACAAAAATTCCAGTTGTGACAACCAAACTCATCTGGCACTATTTATTCAGGTCCAACAAGGTATAGTTAACTAACATCATGTTAAATCATCTTGGTTTGAGCAACCGTCTCTCGGTCGATTTTTATCTAAAATTTTGTTTGAATATATCATTTTAAAGAAAATCAAATCATCTTGTTTTGTATATGGAACAATGACTTTACCTAAGAAAATTAAAGGTAAATAATTAAAAAATGAAAAATGTGAATTTTAACATTTTTTGCAATGATTTAAAAAAATTTTTAGTTATTTCGATGGTAAATGTTATTGTTACAAAAAAAATTATTTCTAACGTTATTTCGAAATTTTGCTTCGTTTTCGATTTATATGCAAGAACCCAAAAAGGATGCTTCCCAGTCCCCGTCCACTTCAAAATGGACCCTCTTGTTGAATAGCACTCCGTGATTTTCTCATCTTCAATAACCCATTTATTGAATTTTATCCCATGAACGTCTTATTTCCTTTTTAAATGACATAATCAATAGCTTAAAAAGGGCCATTCGTATGAGAGCAATCAACGAATGAACAAACAAAGCGGGATTTACCACATTTATAAAATTAAATTCCTCGAAAAAATGGTAGAAACCTTATTAACGCTAATATTGAGGGTTAATTGTTAAGCGAAAATTGAGTAAACAAATTGGTCGTCGCGAATTAAATTTATTTAATATTTATTTATTATTCATTAAAATTTCTCTTGTTTTAAATTTTAGTGACTCAACATTAGCGTCAAATAGATTTCTACCACCTTGTCTAGTTTATTTCAAGAATGAAGGTTTTTAAATATGTTAAATCCCGTTTTATTCGTTTATTTGTCGTTCGTTCGTCGCACTCATGTGAATGGTCCTTAATGGTTGGTATGATGGGATTGGGTTTGATGGAGGTGGATCTGGAATAGGGCTTTTTAACAAACAGCAATACATCTCTGTCTTGTTCATTTCTAAACGTAAAAATCAAGAACTTTGGTTCTGATGACATTTATGTATCACGCATTTGTTTTTTATTTTAGAGGAAAATACACTCCACTTCAACTGAATGAGCACACAGATTTTTTAACGTGGTTTGTCCATTTTCTTAAAACATTGGACATTGTCCTAAAATTATTATAAATAATAAAATCTATTTAAAAAATTTATTAAAATTTTTCCATTAACTTTATTTATTAACAGTTTTAATAATTGTGCTTATTGAGTTGACGAAAAGCTGCATTTTCCGGGGATTGGAAATGGAAAAATTTCAAGAGAACCGGAGAAAAAATAGCGACACTGTGAATTAATTTTTTTGTATTTTTTTCCCAAAATAGGAAACAAACAATGAGGATAATCAAATGATACAATAATGCATAATGTTTAGAAAAAATGGTCAAAGAACCTTTAAAAATTGTAGTCTATTCTGTAGAAGTGGAGTGTAAATATTAGGAATTTTGTTTGCCTCGCAATTGCAACTGTCAAAGAGCCAAATTGCTAGCTTTTACTTTGTCTCTGACAATCAAGTAGAGATTCCTATTGGGACAAAAGTACTTGAGGTGGGTTCGGTACTGGGACAAAAGATAATTTTTTTTTTGAGAAATTTATTTTAAAAAAAACTTTTAAATTTTTGTTTGAAAACTTCATTAAAAAAGCAACTATTTCGTTTAAATTAATTAAATACATACATAAAGCAAAATAATTTTTGTTTTTTTGTTATTGATTTTCGAAGAGATAAGAAAAACAGTTGAGAAAGGTCGTAAATGTCTTTTCTTGAGCTAAGGTACATTAGGGGGCATGCTTCGCTGGTTTTCGGGATACCTTTTTTGTTACTCTGTTCAACTTACGACACTCTGGGTGGCAAGCTTGATGCATGAATTGATTTTAGACTCAAAATAGTTTCTTGTGGCCTGTAGTCCTAAAAATTGGCATTTTGTTCGGCAAACTCACTTGGGTTCATCAGTGACATAGTGAGGGCGTATGTTGTCATACGCAATTTGTATTTTAATTAATTATTATTTAAATTTAAAAACAGAATTTTAAAGGCGGGATTTTAAAAACAGGATTCCCAAAATGGGCTCTCGAACCCAACCCCAAGAAGAGTATTGAAAATCCCGCCAAATGCAGGCCACTGGTGGGGATCTTGCCGCGTGATTTCGATCAGTGGCGGGATATTGTCTGGCGGGATTCGTGTACATACTTAGGAATTTTATTTGGGGGGATTTCGACTCGCTGGATTTTGATCGGCCAGATTTTGACCTTATCCCGCCCGTAGCACTAGGTACTAAAAGTGACAGAAAATGGGGAGAAATGAGGAAATGGCACATTATTTTAACGTGAAATTAAGTACCTACAAAGTGAACCAATAAAGCTACAAAATCGCGGTTTTATGATTTATCTAGTTGGAGGTATCTTCAAATTTAACGAACACGACATCGTTTTTTTTTTTAATTTTAAAGCTTGATTTTTCGCTAACTTTTTAGCTAGCGGAAACTTGAATTCCAATAAATCTGTTAGAGCTATAAATTTTCGGTTCTAACAACAAATTAGCGTAGGCAATGTAACAAATTTTTGCAAAAAAAAATATTTGAAAATCAATTTTTTTAAGATTTCGCTAACCATTTCTCGGTCTCTTGGTAGTGGAAATGGAAACTTGTAAGCTGAACATTTTTCCGCTGTAAAAAGTTTATCGTATTATTTTATTTGTATAACTATTTCTATTGGCTTTAACTCCATAGGAATTCACCATTCCTGATATGATGTTTTCTACACGAAAACGATGCAACGTACTCCTCGCAAGGTGGAGCAGAGCATCCTTAACCCAAATGTGGCAGGGTTTGGTTAGATAAGGTGAAAGCTATCACTTCACCAAAGCTCATCTTTTCAGAAATCAGTTTTTTCTTAATAAATTCCTTACCCTTTAGACGGCTGCTACAAATAAACTCGCCACTAGTGCTTGAGCAGATCGCTTTTCTCCTTTTGGATTCAAAGCGATCGCTATCTCCCGGGCTATTAGTGAAATGAATTTTTTTAAACTGCAGTTGTATTTATACATGGTTGATTTTAATTTGAATTAATTTAATTTAATTTTTATTTTAGTGAAACTTTAAGCTTGAAGTTTCACTAAAACAAAAGCATATAATATTTGTTTTTCAGATCTAACATAATTTTCGTAATGGTTTAGTCTTACCAACATATATTTAGATAAAGTTTTATTTTTATCTTTTTTTTCATTTAGCATACAACATTTCAAAAAGAATTCAACATAAAAAATGCTTTGAAAAGGTTTTTTTTTAAATTAAAAAAAGAATATCAAAAAGCTTGATTTTGCCTCATCGTTGACCTTGAATACAAAAAAAAAATCCCTTTGATATCAAAAGCATATTATACAAAGAAACATTATGTATACTTTACCGCAAATGTAAAGAATTTACAAGAATTACGCGCGTATTTCAAGTAAAACGACCTCATTTCGCTTGAAAAGTCTACAATAAAGTCAGTTCAGTATAGTAGTCCTTTCTGGTTGTATACCTACCTATATGTTTCCATTGCACCACTCGGCTCGTTTCTTCGCAAATGGGTCATGGTTACAATCCTTTCATTCAGCCAGCGATGAGTACATTGGTACCTATGAGAAACGCTCTACGTTAACATCGAGGAATCACTCGAATGCATGCAACAGTTTCAAATCCAATACATTTTCCCAGATATTAAAAATTGATTATATATAACACTCATACGTATATCTTGCACTCTTTGCGTATAGGTATGTGTACACAGATAAACAGAGTGCAGTGGAAGGACGAAAGTATTTACGGCTGTGATTGGGAAACTCCATCATGGATCGGAGTCGTTGGCCAGTTGTGTGCATTGCCAGTACTACAATAGATTAGCTTTGAAAATTAACTTCTACCGTCCCTGGGTCGGTCGGTTGGCTGGACGAAACAATCAGGAAGGACATGAAGAGAAATTTAGCTTTACCTCCTGGCCGGGGTGATGGTGGCCATATTGTGATCATCACTATGCAGCAAAATGCCAACAGCATTTGCCCTATTTCCCATCATCATCGAAATGTGTGTTTGTGCATTTTTGCAGAGTTTTAAGGACGACCACGACCACACACGATGTCGATGAC
This sequence comes from Dasysyrphus albostriatus, assembly GCA_946251815.1. NCBI lineage: Eukaryota > Metazoa > Arthropoda > Insecta > Diptera > Syrphidae > Dasysyrphus > Dasysyrphus albostriatus. The sequence continues at coordinate 85,565,022 of OX276335.1, forward strand.
ATTGGAAATTGGATACAATTTTACATTGCGATGCTTAGTGAGAGACAATATGGGGGTGAATATCGTTTAAAATGCGCACAAGGCCCACGAACTGTCGTGCACTCTCTTTCGACAAATCATTATCCTCCCAACAAAGTGCTTTATTTAATTGAAGTCCTAGATCAGAGTTCATTTGCGGGTAGGCTTTTTCAAGGATTAATTTTGGAATTGCAAAAGAGTAGTTTGTATTCATTTTGACGAGGTCGTCGCCGTCGAAGGGGCAAATACCTACTATTGGATGTGTATAGTTTTCATACAATTGAGTTTATATGTAACACACCGCATCACTGATGGCAAAAGTATATACGAGTTGCAATTATGGCAGATGGCATTAAATTAATTCTGAACATTAAAACTTATCAAACTTAACCGTTTTGTGCGGTATAACATATCTACGTATGGTTGAGCTGATGAAGTTGGACAAGCAATTACTGAATATAAATTGCATTTTAAGCCCGAGTCAAGTGTTGTTGTTGTTTTTTTTTGTAATTTTTTGTTTCTTGTTTAATCAGCAATTAATTTTTCAAGCTTTATTTAATAAAGGGGCCTTAAATAACTTCATTGGCCAAGGGTTAATATTCTCGAAACTTATTTTTATATTAATTAAATTTATTAAAATATATAGCTTTCTATGGCTTTAACAATAACGAAATTGTGCTCAAATCCTGATGGTGTTCTATAAGTTGACAATAAAATTCGTTTTTATTTATTATTAACCCTGATTACAGAATCCAACGAATGAGCTGTGGAGGGAGTTAGACTCAATTTTGACACTTGGCTCATAATAAAAGCGACCCATGGTTTAAAAAACACAGACATAGAACACTAAGGAAATTTGTCTGTCGAAATAAAAACCGTGTCAAAAAAAAAAGCTTGCAATATTTTGTGGTTTTCGGATCATTAAAATTTAAGTTTTTCAACAGGGACGCAACAAAAGTAGAACGGCGGGGACAGCAAACGACGCCATATTTCTTGCCGTTCTTTTGACATTTCTCTTCAATAAGGTTTGTCATTTCATGATGGAAAGATATACGAGCCAACAACGAGTCGAAATTATTAAAATTTACTTCGGAGTCAGTGGCCTAAACGTTAAGAGCGCTACGTCCAATTTATGGTCGTCATAATCGTTCTAGCAGATCAACAATTGAGCATCTAGTGGAAAAATTTGAATCCAAAGGCACAGTAGAAAATGTTCCCGTGCCAGTGAGACAAAGAAGTGCCCGTAATATCGAGAATATTGCTGCCGCTGAGGCTTCAGTTGCAGAAAGCCCAAATGTGTCTCTCACACGTCGTTCTCAAGCGTTGGGCATCTCTGTGACGTCGTTGTGGTGAATTTTGCGAAAAGATCTTGGCTGATATGATGCTCAATTTCTGATATTTTCATTTATACTTTTTCAGTAATTGAAAAACTGTAATTTTTACTAATTAGCTTTCTGTATTATGAAAAAGTTGTTACTTTTTGTCTTGAAAATTCCCTTTCAAGTAAAATATTCTATAAAAATTGATAACGTTTTCAGCTTAATTCTTAATTGATGAATTTATTCTCTCGGTATATAGCTAAGGATATCGATTGAATAGATCGTAAAAGAACCTATTGAATCTGACCACAAGAGTAAATAGGTCTGTCCGTGTTCTTCTCAAAACTGCCAATTTCCACCCATTTTTGTCGAAATTTCTGTGAAATTCCATATAAAAAAATAAAACTGGCAGAAGTTTAGACTAAATTGGGCAGTTTTGGGAAGTAATGTCATATTTCTCTTTAGCTCATCTTTTGGCATCTTTTGGGCGAATCGAGCTCAGAAATCTTTTTGAGCTTATAGCTTTACAAATTGTATCTCAGGTGTAAACAAAAGTTTGGTATCCATAGATTGCATGAAATGTTTTCTAACAACCGCATCAAATAATCAAAAAAAAAAATCATCTTTTAGTGTACATCACTAACATATGTGTCAAAATTTAGCGCACAAAATAATATATTTGCCGTATTATTTTCGAGCTGATTTGTAACAAATTATTTTTGTCATGAGATTTAGGTGAGCTTTACATTGGTAAAATAAAAATCGAAGTCAAGAAATATATGACAAGAAATTAATTAAGTATTTTGAGGCAAAATGTACATACTTCAGAATGATCAGAAACATAACATAAACATTTTTTCGAAAAAAAATATCTCAAGAAAAAACACAACCCCAAAATTGCATCAAAAAGTAATTTTTTTAAGCTTTTTTGACAAACTAGAGCAATTTTAAGGCCAGATTCGAACTCACTGCATGAAAGACTATCAGAAAAGTTTATCCTGGTTCATGTTACAGACAAAATTTTAAAAAAAATGGAAAAAAAATAATTTTTGGAATGGCTCGAAAACTTTCAATTTTTCGAAAATTACATCAAAGTACCATTAAAAGTATACACAATTTCCAATGAATATCTGTTTAAAATTTTTTTCTGGGGCAACCCATTTGGACTCAAGCGGTAGCTAAAAATTGATGTGTTTTTACTGTTTTTGAAAATCCATTCGAAAGCACTAAGTACCTTAGTTGCTTAGTGTTTTTCAAGAATTTTTAACATTTCTTTCATATGAAAAGTTATTGTACACCCAGAAAAAACCAACGTGAAATCAAAAGAAACCACTTTGATTTAAAAACCTTTCGGAACGATTTGGCTTCGTAGACGAAAAATTTTAATTCAAAGTGTTTCCCACTTTAAGAACAAATGTATCTATAATTTAATTTCATTATGTTTTCCTTTTCATTTATTTATTTTTCAACTTCGGTTAAACTAACGGGTGATTTTTTAAGAGGCTTAGAACTTTAAAAAAAAAAAACACAAAAAATTCGAAAAAATGAATGAAATATTTATTTGAATCGATAGTTTAAGCCTTGCAATTTAATGTTTAAAGATAATTTCATGCAAATGTTGACCGCGGCTGCGTCTCAGGTAGCCCATCCGCTGAGTCCAATTTTGGCATACTCTTTCACACATATCGGCCGGTATCTCACGAATGAATGCATGGATGTTGGCTTCCAGTGCGTCAATCGAAGCGGGCTTGTCCCTATAGACATTAGCCTTGACATACCCCCACAAAAAATAATCTAATGGTGTCAAATCGCACGATCTAGGCGGCCAATTGACCGGCCCGAAACCTGAAATTAACTGTTCACCAAACTCGCCTCGCAATTGCGCCATTGTTTCGCGTGCTGTGTGGCATGTGGCACCGTCTTGTTGAAACCACATATCATGCAAGTCAAGAACTTCCATTTCGGGCAAAAAAAGTTTGTTATCATCGCTCGGTAGCGTTCACCATTGACAGTAACGCTGCGATTCGCATCATCTGTGAAGAAATATGGCCCAATAATGCCGCCGGCCCATAAACCGCACCAAACAGTGGCTTTTTCGGGATGCATTGGTAGCTGTTGCAATGCTTCTGGCTGATCTTCACTCCAAATGCGGCAATTATGCTTATTTACGTACCCATTCAACCAAAAATGAGCCTCATCGCTGAACACAATTTTTCGATAAAAAAGCGGATCCTCGGCCAGCTTTCTAAGAGCCCATTCACCAAAAATTCGGCGTTGTGGTAGGTCGGCTGGCTTTAGTTCTTGCACCAGCTGTATCTTAAAAGGCTTTACGCCCAAATCCTTCCGCAAAATTTTCCACGTAGTGCTGTAACAAAGGCCTAACTGCTGGGAACGGCGCCGAATCGACATTTCGCGGTCTTCTGTCACACTAGCTGATACGGCCGCAATATTATACAGTACGTAAACGTGTTGGTGGTTTAATGTCCAACAAAGTAAATTTGGTGCGAAATTTGGTCACAATCTTCCGAATAGACTGCTCAGAAGGTCGAGAATGCCGACCATAAAATGGAAGCACGAATTTTGATAGTAAAATTCAATAATTTGCAAGCGTTGTTCATTTGTAAGACGATCCATGGTTAAATTGCAAACCAAACTGAAGCTGTTTGACAGTGACACAAGGTACTAAACACACGTCAGCTGTCAAAACCAGTGTTGCCAAAACCAAACCAGCTAAAAAATCACCCGTTATAAGCATCGTAGATTGAAATGACAACAAATTAAAAAATGCTTTTTTAAAACTTTAATTCAACTTCATTCAGTAATTGATTTAAATTAAAATGGCAACCGAACAAAAGAAAAGTAATAAAAATGTTTCGATTAAATTAAAGTGAATTTTGAGTGCGCATTAAATTTTTTCATAAATGTTTTGCAGATACTTCGAGAAATTACGAAGCACTCCCAAAATTCTATACATTAAGATAAAATATAAATTAAATAAAAGCACGACTGGGTCGAACGCACTTGCTCTTATGTTCAAGGTGCTGAGGGTTTTAGAAAATTATGTGTAAAAACATGGATATTATGACAGAAAATGTTTATAAACATATGAAATATGATATTTAAACTAGCTAAGAAATTACGTTTAGAGTTTGAGATGAAAAAAAAAAGAACACTATCTTAATTCTTTACTGAATATGATTGCATGATCAAAAAAAATTTAATCTTTGGAGCGGTTTTCTTAAGAAATAATTTTTCGTATATCAAATTCTTAGAGCATTTTTAAGTAAAGCTTTTGGCACGCAAATCCTTAGTAATTATTTATGTGCATATAAAAATTACATTTGAAAAAAAATATGTCAACCCGTTTTTGAAATATCGAATTTTCGAAAAAAATTTTGAACCTTTTTTCAAAAATTAAAAAAAAAATTGATAGGCAATATTTTATCATCTTATCTGAAATTTGTATATTAAAAAATTAAAATAAATCTGTTCACTTGAAAACGATAAAATTCAAAATGAAAAAAACACGTTTTATGACAAGTATGTACTAATAATAGTTGCTAAGTCCCAATTTTTTTTATTTTTTTGTAGAAGATCGTATTATTTTTAGTATATGGTAAAAGTTTATTTAAAATCGTAGAAGTCGTTTTAGAGAAAAATTATTATATAAAAAAAATATTTTCCATTCCAGTTCTTAAATTTTTGTATGGAGTGTATTTTATTATATGAGTAACTCAACTACCAAAACTCGTCATATCCAAAATTTTCATTTTGCGCAAATAAAAAAAAACTTAATAAGGTTAAATGATAATTTTTAGAAAGAATTTTGTTTTATAAAATAAAAGATTTTTAAATCATTATATTATGGTTAGTTGCAAAAAAAATATTGAAAGTTTCGTTAAGAAGAAATTAAACAATTAAATTTGGATATGAAGAGTTTTGCTAGAAATGAGTTTTCACACCATCCCACCCTCTTCCAATTTCACCTTCAAATATAATACCGCTTCACTTCTTTCCAACCTTCAATGACCCATTTAAAGATTTTTACCATAAGAACCCATGAACGTTTTAGTTTTGCCTTTTATGACAATACCAACAGCCTATGATGGATAAGAAGAGTTTTGAAAGCAAACCCACTGCAAGCAATCGCTTTGTGGAAGATATGGATGTGTATGAAGAGTTTTGGAAACAATTACGATTTTTGACATCAATTGATTGGGGATTGGAGAGGTAAAGCTGTCAAATTTACTTTAAAAACTATTCAATATACCCAGCTTAACGAAACTGCATCAAAATATCAATTTTTGGTAAAAGTGGATATGACGAGTTTTGGTTTTCACCTATGTATGTAAAATTTTTTTCTAAAAATATCTTAGAGAGTACTGAAAAACTCTTAAGTATCGAGTTTAAAAAAAAAAACGATCAAATCGTTTTCGAAACAAAAAATTTTTTTTTTAAATTTAAGTAGACAACAATATTTATACTTTTTGCAAGCCTCTGTATAAAAAATTATTCAAATCAATTAAACCGTTTTGAAGAAAATCGATAATTAAAAAAATGATTTTTGGGAGGTACCATTAATAACCATTTTTTTGAAAAATGATTTTCCACTCAAAGGAAGCCTTTATTGAAAGTAAGGGCTGGCCACGATACCAGAAAAGTCTCAGTATCGTTTGGTATCGGTATCAGAAACCGAAACAATACCGAGACGATACCAGCTCTGAACGATACCGAGACGATACCAAACGATACCGTATTTCTTGGACCCAAATTTACCGATACTCTCGGTAGTATATATGGTAGAGAATATAGTTTTTCGAATATTATTATTAATTTTAACAAACAAGCAATTTTTTCAGCTCATCATAAGCGAAACTTGACATTAATTTTTTTTTCAAAATTGCGCATAACTTTTGTTGGACAAAATAAAGTAGAGTTTTTAAAGCCTTAATATGACTTGTTAAGAAATCCAGTCTTTCAAACATAACAATTTCTAAAACTTTTCCGCTTTTATTAACAGGTTGATTATTTTGACAAATTTTGAATGGAGCAGATTAAAATAGAATACCATTAACCATTAGACTTAAGACCATTAGATCATCGCTTCCACTGACTCCACCCACCCTTAGCAATCGCAACATGATAGTCCCTGTGGTGAAGTGTCCTGCTGTGACATTATCTGCAGGAAGTACTATGAAAAATCTCTAGAAACACATAACAAGCTAAAAAAGTGTATTTTATGTACAGATTATAGTTTTTCCCCCAAAGCTCAAATGAAAACAAACCTTTAACTAGTTTAAGGTGTCCCTTAAGCTCTCTTAACAGGAACATAATCCATAACCCTTAAATAAAATTGTAAACAAAATCCATTAGCTTTGGAGAACCATCCCTTTAGAAATTCAAAATCTCTCCAGATAATAGGCTCCTGGGTCTTAAGTATTCTTCTGTGTTTTTACTTTTTATACACATGTTTTCTGTTTCACCATGGGATGTAATGACTTCGTATTTTCCAAAAAATTCTAAGGTCACCTTAAGAATCAAGGAAATAATAGTGTCGGCCAAGATTAGTCAAACCATGTTAACACATTGCATCAGCAGACAAATGGAATATCCTACCCTCTGACATACACCAACTTCCTTTCCAATGCGTTGAGAACATCGCTTTTCGTGTTCAACCAGAGCAAATATTATTCGCCTTATTATATCCTTTTGGCCTCGATGTTTTCCTTGGGAGTTTCTTTTGTTATAGATACATGGATTGAATCATCAGCACACAATCCTTTTGGCTTTTGGGATGTTTCCCAGAGTGTGTAAGCCGATGTTCCTTCAAAGCTTGAAAAGAAAATGGCGAAGACGATAGTTTTATAGATCTTCTTCTTATTACTATTATTGCTATTAGGAACGTTCGTTTTTATTCGAATATGCATTATTTTTCTTCCTTATTTTCAAGGCTGTGAAGTTCTCGGGTAAGATACATAAATAATCTTACAAAAGTCATTGGGAAACCGGAAGAAAATTCAAAGTGGAACGTATTCAAGTCTCTGGAGACTAATGTGCCTCTACATTATTTCCCCTGTTGGAAGGCTCGTGTATCCTTTGGTGTCCGTGAACATCTTCCGAGTTGGAAAAAGATTTATGTGAATTTGATTTATATCAGTTTCAGGATGTTTTTGGTGTTCGAGTTGGAGCAGAGGAAGGTACGTTCTGGTTCATGCCTTTGTGATTTTTGTTATGTGTGTGTGTATGTGTCGATAGCGGAAGTGGATATTACACAATACCAAAAATAAAATCTCTTATGCTGTGTTGAGGGCCAAACAAATTTTCTGTTCACTAAAGTTGACCCCGAGAGTCTAGTGGGATTCGAATATATTATAAATCTCAATTTCATTTGCATTTCTTTCAAAGAGAACAAAGGTGTCGATGGAATAAGTTTTACGATATATGAATATTGGTGGTTAGGTATATTTGAAGACAACAATTGTGTGTTCTTGCTCTTCTTTGGAACATCAGGTAGATATAATGAACAATGTTCTTATTATTTGTCGCTCAAATAGTTCATACACTGTAGTGTTCTTTTTTGGAGGACTCTGTTGGTAACACCTACATTTCAGCCTTACACGCACGATGTTTTACAAAAGACACAAAAGAAAAGTTCAATAAAATACATTTGTTTGATGAAGGGTTTGATTCAGAAACATATCAATTATCTTTGAATGTAAAAGGTCAGCATATTAATAAATAAAAATGCTTGGGTACCTAATCCTACATAAAACAATATTTGATCAAAAACTTTTTTTTATTATATAAATCTTTAAATTAGATGGTTTAGGAAATTTAAAGCTCTCTCTGATATAATTGAACATTTGAATGAAATTATTTTCAAAAAATAAATGTCAAAAATTGTCTTTCTGGTAACAATGAAGATTTCACGATTCAATTTCTTTTATATATTTTTTTTTTAACAAAAAACAAACTTCTTAATGAATCACCCGCTAAAAGGCTTTTGTAGAGAATGCTCTGTACCACTCACACAACTTGATTTCTCCGCTTATAGGTTATTGATTATGTCATTTGAAAAGGAACTAAGAAACTCATGAGTTTTAATTATAAAAATCAATAAATAGTCATTGAAGAGGGAGGTGAAAAAGCACCCTTTTGGGTTTTTGCATATAACTCGAAGTTGCAAAATTTCGATTTTGGTACTTATTTTACAACTGCGGAAAAATTGAAGTTTCTATATTGTTTTTGAATTTAACTGTCAAGAATATATAATACACCCAGTTTGAGCGTATATGTTAAAATAAGTTTCTCAAAAAGCCATGAATGCCATTTATATAACTTCTTAAAGTCAGCTTAGTGTCAGAAACCGTTTCTAGTCAGTTTTTATGCAAAACTTTTCCTGGTAACATCATTCTAAAGAAAATCAAATCTTTCTATTATATGGAACAATTCCTATCTCTGCAGGTAAAAAAGTTATTGGCTAATAAGTAAAATAAAACTACAAAAAATGTAATTATTGCATTTTTTTGCAATTTTATTTTTTTTTTAATTTAGGTAACTTAAACTTTTTTAAAAATATTTTGAATTAACTATTTTGATGGCAAATTTTATTGTCTACAAAAAGGCTTGAAATTACCTCAAAATTTTGCTTCGTTTTCCAGTTATATGCAAAAAAGGGTTGTTTTGCACCCCCACCTCAAAATGCACCCTCTAATTCAATTGCACTCCGTTTATTGATTTTTGAAGAAAGACTGAATTTATGAAACTGTGGCTGCATGACAGTAGGGTTTTCATTTTTACCAAAATTTATATATTTGGAAATTAAATAATAAATCTAATTTGTTTGTCATAAGAAGTACGAAGTAGTACCTCGTGGCATGGTGGTTAGTGCGTAGGACTGTCATGCCAAAGGTCTGGGTTCGATTCCCAACCGCCGCCAACTAAAAACAGTATCTTCGTTAATAAAATGCATTAAAAAGTTAATACAAAAACTTATAGATTTAAAATTTGTGTTAATTTTAAACATTAGTAAATAGTTGTAGTTTTTACCCATTATTAACCTTTGTCATATTTAAATATATTTTAAAATTTTCATTTTAAAATCTGATAATATTAGTTTTAAATCCTCATAAACTGTTACTTGTGAACGGTCCTGGGATTTCAGAGTGGCCTTGAGATCTCTAAGCGGTCTTGCGATTTCTGAACCGTTTTGAGATTTCTAAATGGTTCTGGGATTTTTGAGCGGCTTTGAAATCCCTGAACGGCCTTGCGATCCTGAGTGGTCTTGAGATTTCTGAACAGTCCTGAGATTTTTGAGTGGCCTTGAGATCCTGAACAGCCTTGAGATTTCTGAACGGTCCTGAGGTTTCTGAGTGGCCTTGAGATTTCTCAGTGGTCTTGAGTTTTCTGAGCGGTCTTGGGATCCCTGAATGGTCTTGAGATTTCTGAACGGTCCTGAGATTTCTGAGCGGCCTTGAGATTTCTGAGCGTTCCTGAGATTTCTGAATGGTCTGAAGATCCCTGATTGGTTTTAGATTAGCGCTGTTGTGGTCCCTGAACTGTCCTGAGTTTTTTGAGCTGTCTTGAGGTCCTGCTCTGTCTTGAGATATCTGAGCGGTCGTTTTCTGCTTGAGCAGTCCTTAGAACTGTTAGCGGTCTTCATATCTGAGTGGTCCTGAGATCTCTGAACAGTCCTAAAAATCTCTGTACTGCTTTCAGATATATGAGCGGTCTTGAGGTTCTTAGATCCTGAACGGCCAAAGATTTGTGGTGCTGAGAACCAATACTCGCCATCTACATGTCAGAAAAAGTCCTCAAAACCAAATTTGATTGTTTAATAACTTTTAAACGAGAGCACTTAGAAAATAATTTCTTATATCAAATCATAGATTTTGAAGTGATGTTATGATTTAAAGGAAAATCATATTAACAGTTAAAAAGATACTAAAAAATTTCATCTGGCTGTGTTGAGTTTTTGTGGCATCGATATGGCATTTCTTAGCGATCCTGATATCCCTGGTCAGTCTTGAAATCAGACTCAATACTGTCTGTCATAAACACTGACACACTAAAACTATAAGATTCATTGTCATACTACAGACTTTGAGCTTACGCTTATATGTAATATCAATGAAGTTTGTGCGTGAAGCTAGCACCGCCATTTTGGATTTAAAAAACAAGGGTTGTGCTGTAATGTGTCCAACTTATTGTGCCACCTTGTACCTTTAATATTTTTAAAAAATTCTTAAATTTGCAAATTTTACATATGAACATTTTTCAAATCTTGCAATTAAGTAAAAAATTAAAGCCTTGCCGTTTTGTGCTCACGTTGTGCTGCTATCAACCGAAGAAATAAAAATACTTGTGAAGAATGCAAGACAAGTTGCGCACAATGCAGCATAACTTTTTTGTTTTGAAAATAACTGTTTTTTCAGCACCTCTTTTTTCATAAACTGTGCCTGTAAATATAAGAACGGTTGTTACTTAACTAAAAAAATTAATAATAAATAGATATTACCAGTTGCAAAATAATCCAAATTTGAAAGACGATACATTAGTTTGGGCGACGTAAGAAAACTGTCGAAGGTAACCGTGTGTTGGCGTGGTAGATCGATTTTCGAAAGTAATCTCAGTACAACATTTTCTCCTAAACCGAATTCAGAAGAGTTCTCATTGCTTGCTCCACCATACGGAATAAATTGAAACAAGTATCCATCATAATCAATAAACACTTGCAGCAGTTTAGCAGTATCTAAATTCAAATTAGTTTCGTCTTCTTCGCCAGAACTCGGGTTCATAAATAACTCTTCGAGTTCTCTAGCTGATAAAACATTTTACGATTATTTTAAGCTTCTTTTCTTAAACACAGATTTATTTTTTAACTCCACAACTTGAACGCACAGCTCACAGTTTATAAGTAAAAATAAATCGAATGCAAAAAACTTAATGTCGTGATGCGTTTAAGAATCGGTTTCATTTTTTTCTGCGAACTAGAATATGCACCCCCATCACTCCATCAGTAGAGTTCTCTTAAAGGAATCACGCTCATTACAAAAATGTCCTATGGTTTGAGGTTTCCTATACGCAGAAAGTACTGCCTAATTACTTCTAAGAATAAAGTCCGTGGATGGTAAGGGGTTTTTCCATTATAGCTCTGAATGAATTGTGTTATTCTTTTCTCAGAATAAGAATATGCACCCATTTTTAGACAGGATGCAAATTAAAATCCTTTCCCCATAAGTTCGTGCAGTAAACCTTATCATAACAACAAAATATTCCGAGAGAAAACCGTTTATTCTGATTTGAAAACACAACCTATGCGAAAATTGTTATCAGGGTCAGATGCTACTACATTAGGCGAACGTTGCAAAACGCAATGTAGTGCTTTAACCTCAACTGTCAAGCAGGCAACTCGTATAAATTGCGTAATTTTTGTTTTTTTAAATTATGCGCGCACTAAAGGGGTTGTGATAAAATAAGGCAAGGCATGAAGCAATCCGTCGATGTTCAAGAGATTCGAATGTTTCCGTTAAAGTACTATCACCTATCATTTTTAGAGCTCTTTTTTGAATACGATCCAAGAGGCTTAAATGGGTTATGGGAGCAGTAGCCCAAATGTGAGAATTGTAGCTTTGGGCGAATGAAGTCCTTGTAGATTACAGCCAGATCAGAAGGGGAAACAAATTTCTTGCATCTTCGAAGAAAACCTAAGCACTTTGCAGCGTTTTTGGTGACGTTGAATATGTGATCATTCCACAGAAGGTGATCTGTGATGGACATACCCAGAACTGAAAGTTGTTCAGTTTCCTCGATGCTAGTACCACTCATTGATAGCGGCATAGGGGGTAAGTCTTGCTTTAATGCCAACAGACAGCATTGGGCTTTTGAAGCATTAAATTCTACACGGTTTTTAGTTCCCCACTGGATAATGCTGTCAAAATCAGAATTTAATGAAGTTATCATACGCTGCTGTTCAAATTCCAAATCCGAAGTGCAGGGATGAGAACCTGGAAACGAATATGAAAAGCTGAGGGTGTTATCGTCAGCAAAACAATTTAATGAATTAGAAGTTTCAGACAATAGGTCATTAATAAAAATGAGGAAGAGAGTCGGAGACATAACTGAGCTCTGGGGCACACCAGCATTTACATAATGAATATGAGACTTGAAATCGTCTAACACAACTTGAATTGAATGGTCCAAAATTTCTAATTCAACGAAGAAGAGATTCATCGAAACCAACTGCACGCATTTTCTATAAAAGAGCTTGATGCCAAACTCTATCAAACGCTTTTGAAATATCAAGTGCAATATTCTAACTTTCTCCAAAACGATGTAAGGATTTGTTCCACTGTTCGGTGAGATATACCATCAGATCACCAGTGGACCTATTGCTACGAAAGCCCTACTGCCGGTCATTAAAAAGCTTCAGTTCTTCAAGATATTTCTTGAGCTGATAATTAATCAGCTTTTCCATGACCTTGGATAGAAGGGACGTAAGTGCAATTGGACGATAGTTAGAGGGAGAAGAAGATTCGCCTTTTTTAGGGACAGGCTGGACAAATGATGTTTTCCATCCACTCGGAAAGAGGACAGATAGTAAAGCTTACGCAGTGGTTTTGCCAGCGTTTAAGAACACCTCTTCAGAACAATGGGAGGGGTACTATCTGGGCCAGCGGATTTGTGTACGTTAAGATCTTTCAAAACTCTTTGCTACTGCACGAGTGCGAAAAAAGAATTGTCCCATAATATCATTAGCGCACTCAAGTACAGGCGGAGTCATGATACACTCTGGCAGCATCGAATTAACAGCAAACTGTGTTGCAAGCAAATTGGCTTTCTCTAGTGAGCTGACATAGGGGAGTATCATTGAAGACGAGCGTTGGAACCGAAGACGAGGTGGAATTACGTACGTTTTTTACAAATGACCAAAAATTTTTACTTCCTTTGGGACATTGTAGTATTTTTTGCCTTAATTTCTGACCATGCAAAAATTTCGTTTGTCGAATGTGAACGTTACAGGTCTTTCAAACTTGTTAATTTTGAAGATATTTTTTCAGTAGTTCAAAAATTTTAACTCAAAATTTTGAAAATTTTGGAATTTGGAGGTGCTAAAAACTCATATAAATAAATTTTTTGAAAAAAATCCAAAAATAAGTCGATGAGATAACTAAATTTATTTTCAGAATCATTATTTAGTTTATTCAAATTTACCATCAGTAAGGTTCTATACATCCAAACGTATGAAGTTGCGTTTTCGCAACGTTAGGCGGAAATGGGTTAACAGTCATTTTAAAGAAATAAATTGTTTACAATTTTAAGATGGTGTTTAGACAGGCTTCACGTCAGGTGACTTATTTTGACGTGAGGCCTGTGTGAACACCCTCTGAGGTTTTGGAAATGTCAATAAATGATAGAAGGGATGCTATAGTTCTGATAATGGTAGGGAAGTTCAGGAATGGGTAACATAGTTCATTCTACGAATTCACTAATTGAAAAGAATGCGAAAGAGAATCCAGCGCGAATGTGGTCAATTTCGGGGGAGTAGAATATTGGTAATTCTATAATCGGCATGATAGATTGCTCTTGACAACCATTGATCTATCTTCCACTTACTAAATTAATTATATAAGATATTTCAAATATTTCATTTTTTAAGTAAGCCCTACAACTTCCTTACTAGAAAACAGTCAATAATTGTGAGTTGTGAGTTGATTGTGTACGTTAAATATTCATTCTGGACATCGATTACGCGTTCCTAATATTTTTCTCAATTCCTTCCTTGTTTTAAAAGGTTTTATGTCTCTTAACTTCTTTTCATGTAAATCCTATAGAAATATCTTTTACAGTAAACAGATTACAAAACAAAAAAAATTAAATCAATTACGTAAGAACAGATTTCGTTTTGAAAATATAAAAATAACAAGTAAACTTTCTTAAAGTTCACCCACATACAATCACATCACGGTCTCTAATTTAAATGTAAATATCCTTTGGTATGGCTTGCTTTACGACTTTTATTTCTTATTGTACTGCCCTCTAAAAAAAAAGACAGATTGTTATCAAAAGTTTTTTTTTTTTACATAAATTAAGTATTTCATAACGACATTCTGGACGAAACGAAAGCTGAGCACAAAACCTTCTTAAGTACTCCTACTTTTTTACAAAAAAAAAAAAACATTTCAAAACAACTTGACTTGACTTAGGTTGGTAAATAAAAAAAAAGTTATAACTTAAAGCTTTCTTTAAGTATTAAATATTGCTTTAAAAAAAATATTTTAGCTTTTTTTTCATTTTCATAAAATATGATATTTCGCCCTCTTTTCTCTGCATAGATGTCCTTTGGTCCATTTTGTCATTCTAAGTACTTAATTAGGCTTCATGGCATACTCAACAACACAACTCTCTGTCATGCAACCCCAACTGCCTAACCTTATACAACAAACAAGACATTATCTGCCACTGTTGCCATGGTCGAAACCATTGTTAGAATGGGCAGAATCCGTCAGGATTCTATTATCTCCAACTGTGATTATGGCGATGTTATCTGGTGATTGCGCGGGTATTCTGTCCAATTCGGCTGCTCCTTCAGCAAAAGCATCACTATTACCATCATGCTTAAGCCAGCGCGGGGCTAATTGTATCATTAAGATAGCGCCTAGTGGCGCTGTGAATATAATTGCTATTACAGAAATCACAAGGATATTGCTAGCTAGCGAAAGGATTTCTGGTCCCGCATTTAATTGTCTGGCCATATCTAGTGCGATGGGACCAAGAGCTGCCTGAAATGAAAAAAAAAATGAAAAAATCATTATCAAAAACACTAGGAATATAAGGATAATAAAAACAGTCATAGAAATAAATTAAATGATTTAAGTGTTTATTTGAAGATTAAAGTAAAATATGTTCTTGGTTGGTGTTGAAGTTGTTAGTTTTATTCATTTCGGGATTATTGTTGTCACTTTGGTTGAGCCTGTAGAAATGCCATTTTAAATTGTGAGGTGAATAGTTTTTATCTTCAAAACACTGCCATTATAATACGTTTGAAGAAATTCTTTGCAATGATAAAACCGTGCGGCCATTTAAATATAAAGTAAGTATAATTCTTTCCATAAACAGGGGCAAGTTTCTTCTTTGTTCTTTTATGGAGAAGAAGATTTCGTAAATTTTGGTAATCACTTAAGCTTTAAGTTTCAGTTTCATCTGGTTTAAAAATTTTAATTTTGAAATGGAATTTTAATTTGAAAGTAAATGTCTTTTCGTTAGTTGCTTCAATTATTGTTTGGGCTTTTATTGGTTTGTTAAATTCAAAAAAACGCATTAATAAGCCGGAAACAAAATAATGAATTAAGTCCCAAAACATTTTCATCTTTAAAATTGTGCAATAAGTTTGCTTTAGCTGCCTTTTGATAATAATTTAAGTGAAATGTTTTACAATCTATCTCTACTTTTCTGTAAAATGTGTTCATAGTTTTTTTGAAAAAATTGTGTGAGGTTTTTTTCGAATATGAAAAGTAATAGCTTGCATAGAACTTGTATAAGGCTATCTTGAGCAAGCCAAGAATTTTTCACCTGAAATTTAAACAAATAGCTGCTATTAGGCCATAAATATGAGATACACAAGCTATATACAAGGCTTGTAAATATAAGTTATAAATGGCTTGTATAAGGCCTTCCAAAAAAAAGTCTTATACAAATTAAAATAATCAATGAAGATCAACAAGTGTGTCATATAAAATACTGTGCTTATAAAAAAATCAGATTAAAATAAATAAGAACGGTAAGTACCTATCGATCATCGTAAAACAGAAAAGAAGTGCTTACTGTAACATTGAACTTTTTAGCTAAACTTAAAAATGAATAACTCATGGTAAAAATTTAAAAGATCTGGAACCTACCAAAGACAAGTGAGAAAAAATAGAGAAGCAATTCTTAAAACAGCCAGAGAGCATTCAAGAATCTTGGAAGAACAAAGAACAGATATTAGATGCGCACAGTGATTGAATGTTCCCTCTGCGTGAACGTGAAGTATATGGTTTCAACTAATTCATTTTTGATTATGTTTTCCTCAACAGCAAATTGCCATAGTGGTAGAGTGCTAGACTAATTTAGTTTTATGTAGTTTGTAAGTTTTATATAAAACCAAAAAATAAAGACATAGATACCGAGTTTTTTTTTGGTGAAATTCTTCTCGGTAAAAAATAAAACCGACCTGGATTTAGTATTAAGATAGTTCTTAGGCCGAAAGGCATTAGCATTAAGTTAATCTAGTTTAACTTAGAGCGCCCGACTGGGGCCAGTAAGTTAGTTTTAAGATATTGATAAGTAGGCTAGTTTTTATGAATTTTTGTCTAGCTTTAAGATAGTTCTAAGATAATTGAGAAATAAAAATGAATTAAAAAAAAAAAAAAAAAAAGACTGGTATGAGGAAGGAATCGAGTTCAAATCCCAGGTAAAAAAAAACTTTTCATTTTTATAATTAAACTAACATTTGACTCATTACAGAATGCAGAAAAAAATGTTTCGAAAGCTGACTGAGGAGAGAAAAAATACAATCAAATAAAATGCAATAAAAATTCCAACATAAAAAAATATATTTTTTTCATTTCAGAATCAGCTTTGCTAAAAAAATTTTTTTCTCTCGATGGATTGCTAATGCTAAATAAATTTGGGTAAGGCCTTATATAAACATCCAAGGCAAGCTATTGGCAATAGCTGTCAAAATGGCTTTCACAAGGCCTTATATAAACATCTAGTCAGCCAAGCTAATAGCAGTTCATTAAAAGCTATTGGCTGC
Source organism: Dasysyrphus albostriatus (assembly GCA_946251815.1). NCBI lineage: Eukaryota > Metazoa > Arthropoda > Insecta > Diptera > Syrphidae > Dasysyrphus > Dasysyrphus albostriatus. The sequence goes on from OX276335.1 coordinate 85,582,155, forward strand.
AATAAGACCTGTCAACAAAAGTCTTATGGCAGTTAATTAGCTTAGATAAATGCGCCAAAATGCAGTCTGAAAATAGCTTGTATAGAACCTTATACAAGTTAAATTGATATTTGGGTAGCCTTGCGACCTCGAATACGATAATGCATTCATACATACACATGAACACAACGGTCTTTCCTGCCATCAACTATCTAGCTGTCAGAATTCTTAGCCTAGCTTCGGATTTATCTAATGCAACCAGAAAAATATGATTATTAAAACTATTACTTCAGATTTTTTTTTGTGTTTTTCAGTACCTACTTGTAGTTAACCCAAAAATTGATTGGCATTTCCAACCGCAAAATTGTAATATTCCTTTCAGATTCGATGAGATTAGGTCTAAAAATAAATTCCAACACAAACAATCTTAAAAACTAGCACTAAAATTTGTTTTTAACTGATTGGTGACATTTCTAAACATTTTGGACTATTTTCTTTTGATTTTGTATTTAATTTTTGAGTCATTTTATGTGAAAGTATAATTTCAAGCACTAATTTTTAGGAAATTTCAAACATAAACTTGACTCAGTTCCTACCTTCGATACTACTTGCGAAGGCATTGTTCAAAGTATATAGAATTAGGTAAAACCATTGAATTCCGCATCCCGGAATCAATAAGTGAACCACATTTCATTAATTTGTATCAAGAATTGGAATGGGAAATAATTTTTTTGCCAAAATTCAACAAACGGATCACTTTGTGGCGCCTATAAGGCTTAACTTCTTTCATATTATTTTGTAAAGTAATTTTATGGTCAGGGCCATGGCCCTTAGGGCCCTAGGGTAAATATGCTACAACTGTACCGAACCAAGTCATGTTTTTTTTTCGCAAATTTTTGTAAATATTTATCCAATTTTAGTTTTTCATTTTTAAATAAGAAGACAAATTGGAAAATAACCTTTCGAAATGTTTTTATTACAAGTAAATATTGCTTTTAGTACCTTATATATGGCATTTCCTTTTCTGACTTTGTTTGGTAAAGTTGTGAACCCTCCATATGTAGATTTTGTAGTATATTATTTATTTTTCAAAGTGACGTTTGAGTTACATAGCTACATAGCTAGATGTATGAAAAGAAGATATTATAAACTTTTATTCCACTTACTTGAACTGTTGCTTTTGGAAAACCACAAATTGTAATGTATCCTCGTTCTTTTGGTGTCAGATTAGCTCCATTTGTTGAATAATATGATGCAGCAAGGCGAAACTATTAGTTACAAAAAAAAAATTAATCAATTTATCGGAAATTTCTAGCCAAATAATTTTAGAAAAATTTCATACCACGCATCCAATAGCAACAACAATGAGGCCATACACAACAGTTTTTCCATCCAGAACAGAAAAATTAATTTCCTTGCCAATAAGTGAGAATGATACTGGTTTGAGGAACTTCCATAACAAATCCAAGCGATTTGTTACACTTGCCTACAGAGAAAAATCAATTTGAATTCCAGAAATTCATTATTATTAAGGACACACACACACACATACACATACACTTTATTATGTATAAATATTTTTTTTTTGTTTTTCTGGAAAATTTTGGCAAGATATCATATTGAATACAAAATCCCTGGTTAACATTTAAATGAAACTTACATTTTCATTTCCTTTTTGTTGTTTTCTCCAAAGAGTTCCGGCTACAAACGTTACAGTAACACAGCCCAAAGCACCAGCCGAAGGATATCCCATCGCCCTGCTGCCCATTACAGACACACAACCACCCAACACCGTCATTGTGAATCTCAGTCCATTTACATATTTCTGTAGAGAACAAAAAATTGAATAACACCAGAAGATGAATATTAAAGTAAGTACATAAAACCAGTTGGCAATTTCAAATGAATTGTTTCGAAATAAAATGCTTAGATTAAACGATTTATGAACATAAGGATTTCGCTTGAATATTGTTCATTACACGAATCTGTGAACTTTTAATAAAAGAGTCTATCGAAAGAAGTTTTTTTTATTAGTTTTTTACTGCGATACATTGGCATTGGCAATACACCGATGAAGATGAAAATAACATTTGATATGTCCTGTATGATCCAGTTGTTTTCAAGAATATTGAAGTTTATCATTCTATACGTAATTATTGATTAAATGAATTCAATGAAGGATGGTATTTGATAACGTTGCAATCATCTATAGAAAAATCGCAGTCAGCAATAATCCTTGAGTTTTTTAAATGATTGAGCAATGGTAAATCCTTTTTAAAGTTTTCCTGGAAAAACCTCAACATTATCAAATTGAATGGAATAAGGATAATTGGATATGTTTGAAGTTCTGAACGTGTCCGAATGAAGAATATCGAAGCATTTTATTTAATTGTAGCTCATTATAATTAATTTTTGTATTTAAATTTGTTATTGGATAAGAATTTTCGTAATTTTTTTTTTTAAATACACCAACCCTTTGGAGGGTTGCCGCCATCTTTTATCAAAGATTGAATTTATTTCGTAAAAATAACAACGGTTTTTTTTTTATTTTTTAACAAAAGAAAAACTTGGTCACAAATGAGAATGATGAGCTGCTATGGGTATTGGATATACACATAAAATTGTAAATAGCATATTTTTCAGAAATAATTTCACAACTCAAATTTAAATCCATTTAGTCGATATTGAGAAAATGTATCACATAAGCATCCGCTCTATATGGGAGGCAAATTAAAAGATACCTGGGGCCTATTTCACGGTACTTATGTACATCATATACATCACATACAATGTTATCGTCGCCCGAGAGTTGTTTTGTCGTATAGCCAATTTCACGATTTTGGGAAATCGCATTTAAAGGTTTGCGTTGCTATAAAAAAAAAATTGAGCGCTGAAGTTTTTTCTTTTTTTAATAGAATATTCTGTGGAATATTTTCTTCGGATTAATGTACTCAAAACTGTCTGTTTTAGTTTTCAAATTATAAAGGTTTTAACCCAAAATTAGTTTGTCGTATACTCCACGAAAATAAGCTTTTTTTTGAATCCTATACACGTACGACAAATAGGGCTGGCCACGATACCAGAAAAGTTTTGGTATCGTTTGGTATTGGTATCGGAAACTGAAGCGATACCAAGACGATACCAGCTCCAAAGCATACGAAACGATACCAAGACGATACTGAAACCAAACCATACTTTTGGGACCGAAATTTACTGATACTTTCGGTAGTATCGCTTGGTATCGACAAAAAAAAAATTTTAATATTACAATTTTTCTTGTAATTCTTGTAATTGGTTTCTCGCAAACGGATCTAACGGTTTAAAGGGCACTTTTACAATTTTTCGCCTTACTTAGGAGAAGGTTTAAGCGGTTAATTAAATAAGAACCACCCACTTCCTCGGTCATTTTTCTTTCGCTTTGTTTCTGTTAATCCAATCATTAGGATTACATTTTTAGACTTGGTTCTTTTTATTTGGAGGAAGTGACTTTAAAAAATCCACCAACTGCCTCTCATGTTTTTTTCTTAAATCTTGGTTTCTCAGGAACGGCTCCAATGGTTTTGTAACAGCAATGATTTCCTGCTATGATATTTTGACGCAGAATTTATTTTATTTTTGTTTGTGAATGAGACAAGACCGAAACCAGACGAGACCAAAACCGATACCAGACTTTGTTATACGAGACCAAACGAGACTGAGTTAAACGTGACCGATACCGATACCGAGGCGATATTAGAATTTTTCGATTTTGACGATACCGAGACGATACTTACAAAAGTATTGTTTGGTTTGGTATCGTGGCCAGCCCTAACGACAAAGTTATTTTACGTACGACATTCCAATTTTCAGGTGTATAGTATAATCCGCATCTTAATTGGAAAGGGAATCATTTCTTACAAAAAGTCAGCTTTGAATGCTAACCCTATTTTATATGATGGGGTCAATTTGGACGCTCATAACTTTTTTGTATTTAATTTTATCGTACTGAAGTTAAAGCTCATTGAATAAAATTCAATTTTCTATTCATTTTTATGTTTTAATGATCTTTGAAACTCTACATAATTTTTTGTGAATTTTGTCTGAAAATAGGACAACAACAATTAGGACATGGGGTCCATTTGGACCCCACTATTGAAGTTCGAACAAAAAACATATTTTTACTACTTGGTATTTTGTTCCAATAAGAACAATGTAATACTAATTAAGTTAGAAGTGCTTGGCACCATAAGCACCAGAGGGGGGCAAGTGGGTATGCCATAAACAGGCTCTGGAAAATCCCACACTACCAACATATTTTAATTTTATACACTGAACATTTAAATGCAAAATTCATACTTGTCTTTATTCTATCAGAGATTTGTAGTCCACGATTTAACCCCAACCCGTGAAGCTTTGAGCCCCCCCTAAATAAAATTCTGTGGAAACCTATGGTTAGCAGTTCAGGGTGACATGCATGAAAACTCCGTTTGGATGAAGAAAGGAAACAATATTTACCACATCGACAATCGCGCATGTGGTCTTACTTTTTGTCTTTTTTGTAGATATTTGAGAATTTTAAGAGTTCAGCGCATAATAATAAATAAAAACGGTCTGCTATGCCTCTTTTCACAACAGGGAAAATATAAATCCTTATCGATAATACATATACATATATAAATAATATATCATAAGATTTTCAAAAAAAAACGCTTTGGGGTCCAAATGAAATTCATGTCCGGTTTGTGTTTTATTTATGAGTTGAAATTCAGATACATTAAAAGCACTCTTTTCGTATTTGAAAGCAGTCTTTGCTTACAAAAAGTAAGCTTTGACTATAAGCAACACATACAGTAAATCCATGAAATCAAAATAACATAATATACCTAAGTTATATAAACAATAACAGAAAAATTCCCACAAAGACTATAAGGTAATGATGCCAGATCGGGGGATTTATCCCTTTTTGTGGGATTTTCTCATTTAAAATAAGCTAATAGGGTTAAAGAGATTTTTCCAACCTCATAGTACAAAAAAAAGGATTTTACTTTTTGGTGAATTTATTTGCCAGTTTCATTAGGAATTAAAAATTATTCAACCTTCGATCAAATAAAATATGTTCATGCTCAGAAAAAAGTCATTATGTGTGTTAATTTACTTTGAATTTCTGTGATTTTTAACCTAAACTTGTGTCAAAAAATTTTTGTATATGAATTTTGACAGATTTTTGGACTTAAATGCGCAGAAATGCACAGACAATTACAGAAATTCAAAGTAAAGGAACAGACCTATTATAAATATCTGAAAACATTCATTTTCTTTTTTTTTTATTTATTTTATTCACGCATTAATTTTGTTTACTTGCATAGTTTAAAATCAAAACTAGTATTCTTTCCAAATAAAAAGACTGAATGACTAATGAAATAAACGTATCACTTGATTTAATATTTCGAGGGATAAATGTGGGATTTTTTTAAATTTTGACGACGGATAAAAGGGATTTTTAGGGTATAACCATGGGATAACCTGCTTCCAAAGTCTGACATCACTGCTATAAGGTCGGTCTTCTATTGTTTATACATACTTCCTCCACAACCTTCACACGAATTGAAATCTGTAAACACGTACGACAAATCACACCGGAATATATTTGTTTCCATTTGTGTTACGATCAGTCTAATATTTTCTTTGAGTCTCATACACGTACGACAAAACAATTTTAAGGTATCATTTAAAATTGACGGTCGTATGTGTTAAGCTTATTGACAAACGACAAAACAATACCAATGAAAAAATACATGGGCTTTTTGTCGTATATGCCAAAAACTGGCGCTTAATACAAAACAAAACTAAGGGAACACTTATTTTGTAGATTTACGACAAAATGCATACTAATTATCTCAGCAACGGTAAATGTTAGGCACCCAAAAATACATATAACTGCATTTAAAGTTTAAAAATGTGCATTTTGGCGCTAACGATAAAACAATTCTCGGGCGACAGTATGTGCGCTAAAATTGGCCACAGATAATTAAGTACATTTTTTTAATTGATAAAAAAATATTCGACTTCTACCTATTATCAGTTTGATACAATATTTGAAATCTACCACGAATCATATCGGGGACCATTTTCAAAAAGATGCTTCACAAACAGGGTACTGGTGGTGTAAAATTATTGTTATATATTTCTGTACTTCGGTTCTAAAAGGGTCAATGTTTATTTTGTACAATATTGACTTGACCATTTGACTCATGGTAAGATTGTAAACGACTGTAGGAAGGGTTTATCTTGCTCCAATTATTTTCCTTAACAAGAAACTGGTAGTTATAAAAAGATTAATATTCAAAGACAAAGATAAGAAAACAGGCTGGGTGTGACTACACTGGAAACTTCCCATAACTGCCCTAGAAAACTAGAGGCCCGATGTTATTTTATCAATAGAAAATCGTCAATTTAAGATCTTCGAAAAAGTATTCAAGTGTTCAATTTGCAATCAAGTGAATAACAAAACCAGAAACCAAGACATTGTTCAATTAATGAGTAGACTAAAACTAACCTGAAAATTTTGTTTAACAATTTTTGTAATGATTCTTATAAACTTTTTTTTGCTCAAAAAAAAAAAACACTCTTTTGTTGAATTATTCAACATAATCTATAAAATATTAATTATGAACTAGTTTATAGAATTAAATTAACCCGAGGCCAATACCATTGTATGTTTTCTTCTGGGTATTTGAGAAAAAGAATTTCAACAATTGTACGCAAAGTTTCTTGTAATTTTTTTCGCTTTAAAAAAAATGTTTATTGAATATTTTTACAAATTTTATCAATTATGTATATTTTATAAGCTACTGTTTAGATTAAAATTACCGCCCAGTCAATATTATTGTTTGTTCTTTGGATATTTAACCCGAAAAACTTTTTTGAACAATTTTCAAGAGTTATTTTTTTATTCAAAAACTGTAAGTTAATATATTTTGAAATTTTTATTACGTTAATATACGTGGAAAAAACCAACCGTAGGTCAATGACATCATTAGCTATCGATATTTTCGAGACTAAAGAAATTTAAAAACTTTTTTTTTTAAAGTTGCTTTAATAAATACACCGTTCACTGAAAGACCATACTAATCGAAGAACAAACAAGAAGTTTTGAATTATTACCATAAAACAACTATTTTCGTGAAAAAGTTTCAGTGTCTTGAGCTTAAGCAGCTAAAATACTTCATGTTTTAAGATAAATATATGGAAACAGTTTTCAGAAAAAAACTTTGTTTTTCTACAGGGCTGTGCCAATTTTACTTGCAATACAGGTATTATAGGGCAAGTTTTGGATTTGTGCAAAAATCAATTTCGAGATAACAATCAAATATGACATTACGGTGATACACTAACAAAGTGGGTGGATAAATTCTGTCTATCTGTCTGGATATATTTTTTAAAACTTGGTACATAGTGGTTTTGGTAACTTTGCCATAGTTTCTTGTGGAGGCAGTGATCTTAGTGAAATCGACCAATTGAATCACATATCGTCCGGCTTAGAGTGTAAAGCGACTAACTCCACTTTTTTTTTAACCATTATAGGCCACTTCAAAAATTGCTCAAAAATACTCAAATCTCTCAAATATTTTCAATTTTACTGAATTTAGCAATAATGAGTGTTGAAAAATATTTAATGTAATTTTGGTTTTATTCAAGTGATGTAAACATATTTTTAAAAATATTTTTTGGTCAAATAAAAAAAATATAAGTTAGCTGCTTTTCACTATAAGCCGACGATATTTATTCTTCTTGGTTTCTCAGAAACGGCTCAAATAATAAAATAGCAGCATTATTTTCCTGTTATAATATTTTGAAGCAGAATCTATGCTTCGGATAACTAATCAGAACCATAGACATTGGGAAACATGCTCTTTAAATTTTTAATACAACAAAAAAACTTTAGTTAAAATGATAGTCTTTTATTTACAATGCATATTTTATGTAATAATTTTTTTTTTAATCTTAATATAGTGGCCTGTTCTACTCCCAAAGAACCATTTTTTATTTTCAATTTTCTTCAAAACAGTTATTTTGATTCCAATAAATCTTTTTTATACAGAAGCTTCAAAGCAAATTTTAATAGTTTTGCTTATCAAAATGTCCAAAAAATATTTTTTTGATTTTTAAAAAATGTTCAATTTTTTCTTTTGAAAATGATTATGAATACAAAATGATTTAAAAAAAGGATTTTTTCACCTTGTAACAAATAATAAAAAAAAAACCGTTAAGTAAAATATTATTCTTTTCTTAAAAACGGCTACTTAGATTATTGTTTAACTTTTCTGTAGGCTTAAACTAGTGCGATTTACTTCAAAAATTATAAAAATTTACAAATACCAACTATTAACTGTACTTCTTATAGAACGATTTTTTTAAATTTTGAATTTTCTCACTATTGGCTGAGCAGATTTAGATTAGTATATAATCTGGGAAATTTGATATTTGAGAATGCCATCTAATTGGTCAGAAAAGATCAACTAGTCCTAGAAATTGGTCAGCCCTAGATAGCTTGACATAAAGGCTTAAAATTTCTCAAGGTTACGTGCGATTTTCGGCACCTCATTTAAGGCAAATTTACAGAAAAAAGTATACCATCTGAAAGATCTCTAGATGGTGATAAAAGGTCAACTATTTACAATAATTGGTTCGCCATATATTATATTTTTTAAATTTCCAAAATTCGTTTCAAAGTCACAAGAAAACTTTTGGGATTTTATTTGGGTCATTCAAAAAAATTAAGAATGACATTTCAAAGGCTAACTATTTTTAATAATTGGTCAATCATACATTTTTTTAAATGAATTTTTTAACATTTTCAAGGTCATAGTAATTTATATAAAACCACCTGAAAGGCCTTAAAATTTTTATAAAAGGTCAGTTAGTTTCATTAATTACTCAGCCATAGATTTGTTGTTACGAATTTTAATCATTACGCCAAAAACGTTCGTGACCTTACAAATTTTTTTTTATCCTAAAAAAAGTCTATAGCTGACCAAACTACTGAAACAAGCTGACCTTTTATATAGATCTTAAGGCCTTTCACGTGGTATTAATTTTTTGCAAATTTCCCATAAACAAGGTGCCAAAAATCGCAGTGACCTTGAACAAAACCAAAAAATTTATTTTAAGAAAATCATGGCTGACCAATTACTAAACCTAGCTGACCTTTTACATAGATCTAGAGTTCCATCAGATGGTTTACAAGTGGATGACTTTCAAATGACATAGCTACTTAATTTTTTGGAATGACCCAAATGAGGTTCCAAAGGTTTTTGTGAACTTGAAACGAATTTTAAAAATTCATAGAGAAAAAAATATGGCTGACCAATTTCTGTAAATAGTTGACCTTTTACCACGATCTAGAGATTTTTCGGATGGTATACTTTTGTTTGTAAAGTTCCCATAAGTAAGCTGCCAGAAATCGTGCGTGACCTTGAGAAATTTAAGCTTTTATTACAAGTCATCTAGAGCTGATCAATTTCTTGGACAAGTTGACCTTTTCTGATCAATTAGATGCCATTCTCAAATATCAAATTTCCCATATATGAGGTGCGAATGGTCCAGAACCTAATTTTCTGATATATAAATTTGCAGTAATACAAATATTGCATATCAAAATTTTCAATTTTTAAAAAAATTTCAATTTTTTTTTGAAAATACTATATCTCAAAAACAGGTAGACATTTTTTTAAATTTTATTTTTATATGCATATAAATATATAATTATGTTTTGCATACCAAAAAAATTCCTCAAATTTTTTTAAAGAATTTGATACATAAAAAATATTTTTTTAAAAAACCACTCTAACGATTTTAATTATTGTTTGTATACAATCATATTCAATCAACAAGAATTTAAATGGTGTTCTATTCTTTTGAATTTTAATTTTGGTGAATATGAGTACATTTTCTAAAATATAATACAAAAAAAATCATTATTTGAAGCAGTGTTTCCCAACGTGGGGCCCACGTCCCACAGGGGGGCTTCACATCCACTTAAAATTTCAATATTAAAAGAGTGCCAAGGAAAAAAAGATCTCACTTTCGTTTTATTTTCGAAAAAAAATCCGTAGTGAATCTTGGCTTTTTCAAACTATTGCTTGTGCCAAATTGTGAAAGCTTTTCCAGGAATTCTGTAAAGAACAAAATGTGAGCATAAGAGACCTAAGCTATTTTCTCAAAAATAAACTAGAAACGAAAATTAGCAAAAAGTCGATTGTTAGGCATTTTTGAGTCTTATAGTAGATATTTTCTTAAAACCAGAAGTATTTAATAGCAAATTCAAGGAAAAAATATAACTCTTCCGGAAGCAAAAACAAAGATCTTAGAATCAAATTTTGACAGGTTTTAATGTATTCGAAAATGTGAAGTGACTGATACTGCTATAGGTGTGATTGTTTACAATCTGGTATATTTATCGCTGGATTTCAAACCGAATTTTCTGGTTTCTGGTTCCTTCCAAATGTTTAATAGTTCTAGTTTCTTAGTTAACATTTCAAAATTTTGAATGTTAAAAATAAACATAATGTTGGAGGGACATAAACATTTTGGAAATGTCTCGGTATGGCATAGCACAAAAAAGTCTGGGAAACACTGATTTAAAGAAACAATCTGTAGAATCTCCCAAAGAACGTTTTTATTTAGGTATTTGGAATTTTTCTCATTTTCGAATACATAAATCTAAATTAATTTTTGTACATAAAAATTTCAAATAAGTTCTAATTATTTATTTCATATCCAAATCTTCAAACTTTATTTTTAGAATTAAAGGTTTTATTTTGTTTTAATTGATATCTCAAAAGTGTGTTGATAATTTTGAATATTTTATCATTTAAAGTGCATTAATAAATTCTTAAGATTTCCAAACCAACAATTTTTCCTTAAAATGTATTAAGAATTTTATTTATTAAAAAAAAAATATGCTTATTCATATTTTATCAAGAATTCAGGTCTCATTTTTTCACCTCAAACTATTCATAGAGCAGTTTAAGACAATAATTTTGAGTATCGAATTTCATGTCCTAACAATTCTTAGAGCAATAAGTCTGTTGAATATAAGGGCAATTAATGCAAACTAAAAATTTAGTTTTTATTAATTTTACAAAAAAAAATTGAATAGGTCAAGGTCAAGCAAAATGCTAACTAGTCCACTCTTTAACTTTCCTTGGCGGAAATTTAGAATCTAACAAATAAAATACTACATTCCATTGAACGTTAACTTTCAATAATTTATCGTTCTCTTTTCACACAGCTTTGGATACAAAATTTTTTTTAAAAAAATACATCAAACCATCAAGCAACAGAAATATTTTAGCCGAAATCTGCATCAACTGGAAGGGTGAAATAAATCCTTTATTTAGTTTCACGCTCAGCTTAATCCTTTCGTCATGGTTATTCAAAATATATGCAGATGAAATTCGTATTCTACCTTAGTTGTTCTCCTTCCCTCCCTTCCGATTTCAACTGAATAATTTATTCGTTTCGAGAACACCTCAGTCATTTCCACAAATTTTACACTCTAAAGCAGAAGGACCCTTTCGAGCAGAATATATTAACAACCCGTTGAACATGGCAAAGTGACGGATTTCACCTTGCACCATCATCAGTAGCAGTCAACAAAAGCAGGAGCAGAGCGCATCGTTTGCACCTTAGTTCCGAAGCTAACCTGTCCCATCGTATTTTTTATTCATTTTCATGAAGCACACAGAGTTGAGAAGCGTAAGATGTCAAGAATGTCAACGTCGGACGACGAAAAGGATACTATGCCTCAGGGATTCGCTTGATAGAGCTCAGGAGTATTTATTAGTAAGTTCACCGAGAGAGTTAGAATTATTGTGAATTTTCCCTGATGGGGCTGAGTGTATATATGGACTTTATAGGGACTGGCAACGCGAGGGTGCTGAACGAGATCCTCTTATTAAACATTGTTTATTATTCACTGCTAATAAGGGTGGAAAGGTGCTGCTCAATTCACTGTTCGCTTAACTACACCAATTCGTCCTTCGCAGATAAATAGAAAGTAGTAGTACCTACTCGTGCTGTTGTTTTCTAGATAGTTCAGTGTTGGAAATTAAATCTCTAAAATATGGGTGTATAAATACTAGCAGAATACAGATATTTTGTGCAAATAAAGTTGAAGGAGGGTGAATGACATATTCTCTTGTCTCTTGTGGTGTCTTGAACAAGAACTCAAAGACTCCAAAATAGTAGCTGGGGGGTTTATTTTCAAATAATCTTCTTTCATTTCTAGGTCACTGAATTATAGCTTAGAATGGCTGTGCTACTATACCCATAACCAATTGTGATCAGACAAGAATGAATTATAATATTTAAGATTCGCCAAGCTATTCGTAAAGGTAATTAGTAAACAAGTTCTAAGGCGGAAATTAGCCCCTGTTTATACACTTTGCAAAGGTACATTGCGATGTCGAAGAATGTGATTTTCATCATGTTGTCAATATTTATATATTGAGCAAGAATCTAAATGGGGGAGCTTATTTGAAAAAAAATTCATTTTTGTAAGCTAATGTCAAGCTTTCATACAACATATTAAGTTTATTCAAATTTTGTCGAAAACAGCTGCTATGAATTTAATAAAATAGCATTACCTAATGTTGTTGTTGTTTAACTACACGACAAGTTCTCCCCTGAGAATGCATATTATGGATATAGGGTTTTGACATTTTTACTGGGCAAACTGTCAGGTGGACTTGAAAGGAGTTAATAGCTCTTATGTCTTCTTTATGAATCAAACATGAACAGATTGATAAATGGAAGCTCTCCAGCTATTTACTTTTATAGGTTCTGAGGCCTCAAAAAAAATAGTATTTTTGAAGAAGTTTTTAATATAAGCTGATTTCTTTTGCCCATGGAATTGTAATAAACCGAATTGGGAATTGGATGTGAAAGCTATACAGAAACAAAGCTGTATGCCTTAGACTTTTTGGAATTATTATATATAAGGAAAAGAATGTGAAGTTTTTTTCTAAAGTAAAGGGTGTTTTTATTAGAGTTGTGGTTTTTAATCTGGCAAAACTTTTTTCAGAGTTGGTCTTTTTGATAGCTTTCACTTGATTTATGCCGAGTTTGATTCGCCATTTCATAATGAATAGACTTATTCCTGAACAAAGTTTGCAAATCGTGCAAATTTTCTACCAAAATAACGGTTCAGTTCGCGCGACGCATTGCGAAACAATCAATTTATTGAAGGAAACTTTTGGTTAGCGCATTATCTCACGTCGTGGGGTTACGTGTAGTCACTTGTGTACGCAGATAAGCCCGAGACGCATTGGAAAAGAATATTCGGTGCCCCACCAAAACTCGCGCAATGCGTCGCGCGAACCAAACCATTATTTTGGTAGTAAATTTGCTTGATTTGCAAACGTTGTTCAGGAATAAGTCTATTCATTATGAAAAGCCAAACCAAACTGATTATAAATCAAATGACAGCTGTCAAAAAGACGAACTCCGAAAAAAGTATTGACATATTGAAAACCACACGTCTAAAAAAACACCCTTTATAAGGCAAGTTTTGGATTCGTGCAAAAAAAATTGCAAGATAACAATCAAACATGACATTACGATGCTAGAGAACCCCAAAAATGTGGGTGGCAAAATTTTGTCTGTCAGTCTGTCTGTTCGGTTCAGCGTAAACAGCTGGATTGATTTTCTTAAAATTTGATGGATAGTGGTTTTTGGTTATTCTGCCGACACGTTTTTCATTTTTTTAGAACTAAAAATAACGGTACCTGCTATACATCTTTTTTCGCAAATTTACAAAATCTTATATTTTGCTCCACAGCTTTTGTAAAAAATTTCTTTTGATAAAAGCTGACCTTAAGACAGGAAAACATTTTCAAAAAATGGAGGAACTATTCTTTTTGTTTTCTTCTTCAACAGTTTTATTTATTCAGAATTCCAAGCAATATTAAAAGTTTTTTTCTACCAAAATTTTCAAAAAAAAATATTTTTTGTATTTTAAAAAAAAATTCAAAAATATTTTTGAAAATCAAAAATCTTGAAAACTAAATGATCAATTTTTATAAAACTCCTTATTTAATGGTTATACATACTCTAAGCTATTTAAAAAAAATGCTTTTATGAAAAAATAATGGTACCTTCCATACAAATGTTAAAAAACCGTTTAAAAACATATTTTTTTTTTAAACTAGCTCCTACGATTTTTATAAGACTTTTTTCGTATGCTAAAATTAGTTTGATTTAATACCATTAAATATAGAAATTTACAAGTAGCAAGTAGCAACTTTTAATGGTTTCCTTGATAAAACGTTTTCTTTAATTTTGAATTTTCTGAATATCACCTTTAAAGTTTTTGATTAATTTTCTTTCATACAAATTAATTAATTTTATACAAGTAAATTAAAAAAAAATATTGTGTATACAAATTTTCAAAAAAGAATTCTAGAATTTTAAAAAGTTTAAATTTTTTTTTGAAAACTCGATATTTCAAAAACGTGTTGACAAATTTTTTTTAAATTTTATTTTAACTTGCATATAAATAAACACTTAAGATTTGCATACTAAGAATTTTCTTAAAAATGTTTTAAGAATTGTATGTATAAAAAAATATTTTTTTAAAATACCACTCCAACGATTCAATATTCAATAAAGAATAAAGAAACTCTCAACGAATTTATTTTTAGGTAATTTAAATATCGTATTTAATGCTTTTAAACATTTTTCTTTATAATTTCCATGTCTTTACATATAATTTTCTTAAAACCTTCAAATTAAAATTATTTTTTTTTTGGCGTATATTCATATTTTTAGTACCTCGTGGCATGATGGTTAGTGCGTAGGGCTGTCATGCCAAAGGTCTGGGTTCGATTCCCAGCCGCTGCCACCTAAAAACAGAAATGTTTTTTTCCGAGGTACTGCCTCTTGCGAGGAACTGACAAATCCTCCAAGAGTGTTCTTGTCACGAATAAGTGCTTTCTCATTAGCCGTTCGGACTCGGCAAAAAATTGTAGGTCCCCTCCATTCCTGCCAAAAATACGCACACAGGAATGGTTGAGAGTTGTTAGTCACTAGGCCTTGGTTCTCCACGAGCTGTTGTGCCACCAAATTTATTTTTATTTATTTTTATTCATATTTTTTCAAGTAATCAAATGGCATTCTATCTTTTGTGCTCTCAGCTTTCTAACTTAGTTTAAATGTTTTTTTCTATTTTTCTTTTTTTTCTATAGTTACTTTAATTTTTAAAAGTTCTTAATTCCAAGCAACTAGAACATAAAAACCAGTACTTTCGATCCAGTCATTTATTTTATTTTTAAGAAAAGTTGTAGAGCCGTTTTTGAAAAAAATTTGATTTTGTAAAATTGCTTAAGAAAATTGTATGGCAGATACCGTAATTTTTAATATAAAGGAAAAAAAAAATGTAAAACAAAAATGTGGACAGGATCCCTGGAAATTACTATGTACCAAGTTTTAAGAAAATATATCTAGCCGTTTTGGCTGTAGCCGAACAGACAGACCGAATATTCGTTCCCACTTTTTTCAAAATTTCGAGTTCTTGGTATGCACCCACTTTTTTTTATTTTATCAGTTATAACCTGTTCGACTTTCGATTGTTGTAGAGGGATAAAGAAAGGGAGAACGGCAGTGATTTTGTCTTATCAAATTAGTTTGAGTCATTTTTGAGATATGCCTTTTCTTAAACGTTATATGGCGAGTTCGGGTATTTTTGGAGCTAAAAAAAATTTGAGTTTCCACCCTAAGGAATCACAAAAAACCTTAAGTTCAAATTTTGAAGAAAATTGCTTCAGTGGCTTAGGCTGTAGTTCGTGGTACTCGTACAACCAAAAGGTAGACAGAACTTCGCCACCAACTTTCTTCGCGTTACCTATCATCGTAATGTCATGTTAGATTTTTGTTTTAACTTTGTTTTTGTACAAAACCAAAACTTGCCTGTGTGCAGCATTTAAGACGACGCGGCGAGGCACTTTTGACTTTGGCGATTATCGAAATACATATATTTGGTTTTTAGATAAAACTTTAAACGAAAATATGGGTGTCACTACTTTCTCAATTTGAAACAAATTTTGACAGTTCTTCTTTATAGATTATGGTGACTAGTCCATTTTTTAGATTATGTATAAGTGTAGGGGCGCAACAGCTCGTGGAGAACCAGACAGGGCATATAGTGACCTACAACTCTCAACCATTCCTGTGTGCGTGTGGTTGGCAGGAATAGAATGGAGGGGACCTACAATTTTTTGCTAGATGAGAAGTACTTTTTTATGAAAAGTATACTCTTGGAGGATTATTCAGTTCATTTCTGCATTGACAGTCTAACGCACTAACCATTATGCCATGACGTACTACAACGAAAAAAATTCTAAAACGGCTACTTCGATTTTGATAAGACTTTTTATGTAAGTATACTTAGATAAGCGTTTTCAAAAATTATGAAACTTATACCTTGCAACTATTCCAGTACGTGCGACCCAATTTGTATTGAAAATTGAAGTTCTTACAATTTCATATGAAACTTCGTATCTGCTTACGATAAAGACTCTAAAATTTTTATTGAGAAAATAATTTTGTTTTAATCCCATAAATCTTCTTTAAATCTCTTCTTACTGATTTTTCCTAAGTTTTCAATAAAGGTGGAATAATATTTCTCTCCAATATTGTAGGTCCCTAGATATTGCCTAAACAACAAAACAAAATTAACTTCCATTGTAATGGATGCGTCATGTTAGCTTTTAACATCAACTTGCATTGAAAGTGGATAGGTTCCTGTACTATATACCTGTTCAAATATGTAAAAAAAAACTTACCGAATTCTTGGATGGAAAGTAAACTAAAATCAATCCAAAGATGTAACCATAAACAACACCAACAACAATACCAACAGGTCCTTGCAATATCTGATCCGACAATTTGCCTACAAAACAACATTTAATTTACATTCATGAATTCCATAAAATGAAATTTCAATAAATTCAATTGTTGCACTTACCCGGATTGAAGATGACACCCAAAATTACCCCGAAAGTAAATATCGCCACAACATCGTTGCAAGTTGTCATCGCATAGATTAATGTGTGGATGCCATTGTTGAGGCCAAGTTTCTGTTCCTTAAGTTTCAGCATAACGGTGACAACCACATTGGGGGAGACAGCTGTGATAACGAGTCTGAAAGTTTAAAAGCATGAACGTTAAGAATATAAGGCAAGCCGTGTGTTGGTTGGTTGGTTGGTGAAACACAGAAATATCAGGGATGGTTGTTGAAGTTGTGTTAGGGACTTGGAACAAATACATGCAATTTTAAGGGCGTTTTGTTGTTTAATGAGTTTACCTTATTTAAGTGTGAGACGGAAAAAGTTAAACTTATTCTTTACGAAACCAAAAAAAGGAACCACAGCAATAGTTTAGCAACGAAGTTTGTAAAAATATAGAGGAACTTAAAAGTTTTTCCTTCTTTTTCTTTTTTTTTCATTTATAGGGTCGTAGCTGGGAATTAAGCAGAAAGTTAAAAGAAGAGCAAGTTAGATCGTCTTGAATTTTGAATTCTTATGATGAACCGTTGGTATCCACGCAAGCAATTACAACGAATTTATAGACCCCAGCTTGTCAGCTTGCGAGAAAGTTGTGAGTTGAAAGCTAAGATGTTTTTCATTTCATGTAATTCATTTTTTTTTTTTTTTCATTTATTTTTGTTAGAAAGGAATGTTAAATAGGAATTTTTCTGGATAAGTTTTTTGACTAATAATATAATTTTTTGAAGGACGATGTAAGTAGGTACCTTGTATTCGTGAAGGAATGACATTTTTCGAGACAAATCAAATTCAATATCTTAGAACTTTGAATCAATCCTTTTTTTTGATACTGTTAAAGTATTAAGAAATGAGCTAAATAGGTTGGGATGAAATGATTCTTGGTTTCAGTTTCTAGTATGTACATGTAGAGATTTTATTAGATGTGACGTGAAATAAGGCCTAACGAAATTAGACGAAATCTTAAGTTTGGCGTAATTTTAGTTTGAAAAGGGAAATTAGGCCAAGATGGCTTTATTTTCATTTCAAAACCGAAATAAGGCCAATTTTCGTTTGAAAATGAAGCCGAATGGTTTTCTTTGAATATTTTCAAGGCTTTGCGTACACCCAGCCTCGCACATACCCCAAATTCTATTGTGAGCCCAAGCAGGGGGGTTGCCCATACACACCTCACTTCTTATGATCCATTATTGTAAAGCAAGGCAAGTGTAAATAAGATCTCGAAAAATCAGTTGAGGCTATGGTAACATTTTTTTTACATCAACTTGCAAATAAATCATGAAAACGAAATTAAACCAAATTATTATCTTATTTCGTTTTCAAAATCGAAATAAAGCCGAATCAAAAATTTAGCATTATTTCCATATTGAAAACGAAATAAGGCCAAATTTTTTATTTTTGGCTTTATTTCGTTGGGCCTTATTTCACGTCACCTTTATTAGACAGATATGATGACGGCGGCGGAGTGGCGTTAAAATCATGCTCTTTCATCCAATTAAGAAAACAATGAAATGCTGATAAATTTATAACTTAGATTTGTAGCCTTAAAAAATAAGTCGAAAGCAGAATAATAAGTAATTATTATTAATTAATTGCATGCGAAAAGATTGATGAAATTGATGGCCGTGATAAGAAATTTTCTTTTATAAATTCCACTTAAGATTTTTAGCAGCCTTAAAGTGTTTTAAAGTTGTTATTTATTTACGGCGTGACATTTGTTTCTATAATTTGAATAAGGTCCTTCTTTATAAGAGAAATAACTATGAACGTTATGAGCTTAATCAATAACACCGGTATTTATAAGAGTATACGCAAATAAAACATAAATCATCTTTAGTCAGTGAGTTAAGTGTCAAATCTTATCAATAAATCAAAATTCAAGATAATAAACTAATTCACCAAAATAGGAACATTAAACGAGTAATTAAATTAAAACTACTTCTGTCATTGTTGCCAAGAACTAGATAAATAAAAACAGACGCTATTGACACACATGATGCTTCTTACAACTTCAAATGGAAAGTGTATGCGCGAAAGCTCACATTTTGTGAGAAAGTATATGTGCAGTTAAATAAATAGTCTTTGGTAACAGCAAGGTTCTGGTTGACTGTAGTAAAATTTTTGTAAGCAGTTTATATTTTTATTGATATGATATTTTAATTCGTTTATTTGTTAATTAAAAGATGTCTAAGCAATTTTTAAATATATTTTAAGGAAAAGAGTCACATGGGTCACTATTTAAGCGGTAAGGAAAAAATCTCTATAAAATCCTCAAATTAAAAAAAAATATTGACGATAAACAGACACAGAATTATACTACACAAAGAATTTAAGCAGGGCAGTAATATTGCATGTTGTATGGGGGCAATACATTTTCACGCAATATTTTTTGAAAACCTTTGGACATAGTAAAATTGTCTTTTGTAAGGCAAACATCAAGTACCTACTGTGAGTGCCCGAAATATTGAAAGTCTACAATTTGCCGGTAAAATATAGAATATTTCAGCAGCATTGGCAAAAGTCAGAAATTTAAGTTTTCGTATAACAAATTCAGGATTTGTTCCATAATCCATTTCATAAGCAGTCGACCAAAAGTACTCGTAGTACTGTTGTCAAAAAAAATTGTTGACTTTGACACCGGCTTGGCTATTGATTATATCCTAGATGGAGCAATCGGAGTTCTGTGAATGGAACAAAGGACCCAAAAAAAGAAAAGTTGAATTAAGAATAGATTTTCAATTTGAAAAGGAAAGGGAGATCAATAATACGAATTTTTAAGAAAGACTATTTGCGATTTGATGGCTGGAAATTTCTTCGAAAAAAACTAGCCAATGTTGGCAATATTGACAATTGCCATTACTTACTTATGAAAAGTATGGAAAACTTTCCTGAAAAAATTGTTCAGAATTCTCTTCTTTCACTCTTCAAAAATGTTAGTGGAATTTTTGTAAGCATTGAGGCGGAAGAAACACATATTTGTTAAGCAATCAATCCAGCAAAAAACAACTTAAACTGAACAATTTCTTGGACAGAACTTCACATAACTTCTAAAGCCAACCTAGTCAAAATTATGAAATATAACGATTGATCTGGTGAAATCATGTACAGAGTGCAGAGACCCCTATGCTTCGGCCTCAAGAATCTTAGAGTCAAAGAAGAATGTGCAATTAAGAATAAACTATAGGTGGAAGAATCTGAAAAAAAAAACGTAGATAAAAACCGAAGTAGAAAGACATTATAGCAGATTCTTAAATTCAAACTCACTGAGCCACATAGAGGCAGGGGAGGGCAATTCATGGATTCCGACAAAAAAGGAGTATTCATACTAAAATTCATGAAAATATGAAAGTAGCGCCACGAAGGGGCATCGCCCCCACCCCCTGGCTCTCAAAAATACCATGTTACTTACATATTTTTTTTCAATTTAAGTAGGTAGTCATATGAATTATAGTTCAACCAAATGCATGATTACTTCTTTTTTTGGAGTCTATGAGCCTATGGATCTGGCCGAATATAACTGAAAACGACTACAGCAGTCACTGCCAAAAAGAAATTGGATTGAACTTCTACATCCAAGGATTGTTGTATCTGCCCGTTTTTTAAAACATCAAAACGTCAATTCAATTGTCTAATTATCGTCATGTTTCCATATTACATATTATGTGCAATGGTTTTGTTCAAACAAAATTTTTTCTATCAAAGTCATTCAATTTTCTTTCAAATGGATTTGACGTTTACGAATAAGTTCTCTGGCTTCTCAATGTGTCTGTCGTAAGCTCGATACTTATAAAACTTGTATTAACTTTTTCGAACTGAAAGCTTTTGCAGTTTGCGTTTGAGAACATTTTGCAAATGCATCTTTGACGTACCTATACATAACGTTTTCAAAAACTGCCTTAAAGTGGTGAGATTATCTTGTCCCAGCTAAAGAAGAGGCTGAAACTTTCACTGATGGGAGCTCAAACGTCGTGTGTGGGAAAAGGTATTTGTAATTATGTGTTTCAAAATTTGATGTGGTCCTACGAAGATCCAGAAGGGCCTCAAAAACTGTGTGATGACACCATGTTGAACCCACAAACCTAACTTGATTTCACAAAGTCTCAAACTACCAGCTGTTTAAGACAAAATGGTGATAGTAATGATTATCTAGCTCATC
The DNA here is from genome assembly GCA_946251815.1 of Dasysyrphus albostriatus. NCBI lineage: Eukaryota > Metazoa > Arthropoda > Insecta > Diptera > Syrphidae > Dasysyrphus > Dasysyrphus albostriatus. The sequence continues at coordinate 85,603,332 of OX276335.1, forward strand.
CAATCACATTGCTTTGTATGGCCATTGACCAGGTCTGTAAAGTAGTATGAAGTGTACTCCAATTTTCTGTAGACCTCATCAAGATTGTGAAAGCTCAACGAAATCCTGGATCCGTTCCTGGTTCATACAAAATTTCAGTGATAAACCTTTTTCAGGATAATAGGTCTCTCAATTCTATCAAAAGAGTCCTTAGATAAGTTTTTTTTTTGATTTTTTTTTTTAATATTTTTTTTTTTAAAAAACATTCAGAACCAAACATTTTTGAAACTTTGTTTATAACGATTTCTTAACTTTCTTTAAAATATTTTTTTTAAAAAAATCTCAATGACAAAAAATTGTCTAGGTGCCAAAATAAAGTAGGTAAATTCTACTTTTAAATATAAAATAATTTTACACTGCATTTGTAACTTTTAACTCCCATAAAACGATATTCGGGATTTTTAACTTTCTCATTATTAGCTTAACGGATTAAAATAAATAAATTTATAAAAAAAAAACTTCAAAAGTTCAAATAATATTGCATACGCCTATGAAAATTTTAAAAAATATTACAAATATCTTTCACTTTCGAAAATGTGATATCTTAAAGTTGGGTGTCTGACCCCCCTGGACAAAATCCAAGGATAAGCTTCAATCCTTAGTTAGGGTTGGGGTCAAAATTCGATAGCGTCATTTATCTGCTTTCAAAATTCTGCATTTCAAAATTCTATTTCTCAAAACTCTGGTTGTACAAAATTCTGAATTATTAATTACAAAATTTTGAAAAACAGATTTCTTGTGATATAACTAAATAACAGTGATAAGAACATACAAACGTAATGGAAACGATTTTAAATTAACTAAATATTTACTATATCTTAAGGCAGTGTTTTGCTCTGTATTTGATGATGAAAAGCCAAAAACGGAAGTTTTTCCAAAAACATAAACACCAGTGTCGAAATTTTGAGTCGCTGACTAAAAAGCTTGATTGAAAAATAAAAGGCGGGTAATAAAAGCTCATATACAAGCTAAAAATAAACTTCTTTTCGCAAAAGCGCAGGTGAATACAGTAAGAAATGGGGAGCAAATTAAAAAAAGAAAAAATTTCTAAAAAATAAGCAAATAGCGCGAGTCATAAAAACGACTTAAAAGCTATATTAAGAGCATTTATAAAACAGCTTAAAGCCGTAGTAAACGTATTAAAACTATAAACTTCGTAAATATGTCACAATTTTTGTGAGATTGATAGTAAAAAATAAAGTATAGGTAGGTGTTGAAAGTTTCAGTCAAGTTTAATCCCAAACTCAACCGGTTATAAATTCCAAGACTTTGATTTTTGGAATAGCCTTTATACTCATATTTTTGACGACTATACTTCTTCTTTTGCTATCACTGACATCCAAAATTTGCTGCGGGCTCTTGGTCATAAAAGAATCATAAAAAAATGTTTTGTGTAAATGAGAATTTTTTTAAAGAGAATTTTTGTTTTATATGCAGAATTTGGGCGAACAGAATTTTGACCAGGCTGAATTTTGAAATACAGAATTTTCCTCACACAGAATTTTGATAAACAGAATTTTGCATTTACAGAATTTTGAAATACAGAATTTTGGACAAACAGATTTTTGACCAGACAGAATTTTCAAAAAAAAAGCAGAATTTTGAAAACCTGAATTCCGATCCGCTCCCCTTAAATTATTACCCTAGTTCCCGTGATGGCGTAACTTGCACTATCAACCATTCCTGTACATGTATAATATTAATTAGCAGTACACACTGCTAAGTGCCTACGCAGGATTTCGGTTAGGGGGCGAAAACTTCATTCAAATAATAGATTTGATACGGAAATCTTGCTTTTAAATGCTTTCAAAAGAAGATAAATTGCCTAATGTATGAAATATATTGTTAATAGAAAGAAAAAGCGCCCCTTCCAACCCTCGAGAACCCCTTTCTTAATTAAATAACCATTGTAAGGTTTTTTTAAATAAATTTTATGCAAGTAGTCAGTAGTAGTATTTAACATTTTCATAGATACAAAAAAGTGTTTACACGCTTTTTTTTGTTGATCTGAAGGCAGCATTTGATACAATTGACCGAAGGTCTTTACTTTACAAACTTGCAGGAATCCGGCTTTCGACAAAATTTATCAGTCTACGAAAAACTCCTTGGAAGCATGTCCGCAGCAGTACAAAACGGTAAAGACGTATCCAAGTTCTTTAAATGTGAAACCGGTGTCCCACAAGGTTGCGTTCTAAGTCCATTGATGTTTGTACTTTTTATTAACGATATCGAAAATCATATTCAAGGTGGGATTAGTTTTGGTGATGTGATTATCAAAGTCCTGCTCTATGCAGATGACATGGTTGTTCTATCGGACAATCCACTTACTTTACAACTCCAAATTAATAAGCTGAAACATTTTTGCGACTTTTGGGATCTTAAAATTAATACTTCGAAGTCAAAAATAATGGTTTTAAGATCCCAAAATCTTTCTATTAGCTATGATTGTAATTGGACATTAGATAATGAGATAATAGAAGTTGTTAGAGAATTTAAGTATCTAGGTTTTGTGCTTTCTTACAATTTAAATATTCGTGCACATATAAAAGAAAAAACAAAAAAGGCAAAATCAGCCATCAACACCATGTGGTCCTTACAAATAAATATGTAAATCCCGTATCTAAATTTAAAGTTTATATAATGCTACAATCAATAGCTGCTTCTGCAATGGAAATGAAGTTTATGATGGGTTCCAGCAGATAGATGAAATGGAGTTGATACAGAGATACTTTTTTAAGCGTATTTTTAAGTTGCCTATTAACACCCCTAGTTATGCCATTCATGTTGAGTCAGGCTTACCTCCAATATTTCTAAGAAATTTGAAAGCAAATGCTGATTATATCGTTAGGGTTATGAAACGATCTGATAGAAACCTACAAAAACGAATACATTTGGTTTGCTTTCAAAGAAGATATATTCCTATAAAGAACTGGTACGATCTTGCCGTCATTCATAACTTTCCTATGTCGCTTTCAATGGAAAATGTTGAAGATCTTAAAAATTCCTTCCATGATTGCATCTCTACTATAGATGATAAAATGTATCAACTCTGTCTTAAAAGGGCACGAGAGACATCCTCTCGACCCATTTATAAACAACTAAATTTATGCTTGGGTCAAAATAATTATTTTAGAGATGAGTTCTCAGCATTTGAGATGGGTTTGATTTTCAAAATTCGGACTGAAATGTTTGAACTGAACTTTAGGACTCATAGAACTGATATAAATCCTATTTGTTCACTGTGTAACCTTAATCAGAATGAAGACGTCTTACATTTCTTAGCGCTGTGTCCGATTTTAGTTCCAGTTTTCTCACCTTAGAAGAGAATGGAGACCATGGTTGGAAACCACTTACATGTTATATTTTGCATGCAAAAGACTGTCGTTATACATATTTGAACTTTTTCTGAGTCAATGGTAATAATCTTTTGTTTTAGCTAAACTAAAAGCCCAACTTCTTTTTTTTTCGAAAATATCTTAACACTATAATGCAGTTCTGTTGAAACTTCCCCACAGAAATGTAGGTTATTTTTTTTTTATTTATCTTTGTTTTAAAACTAAAAGTCATCACACTATGTTTAAAAATGTACTGAATAATCTTGTTTTGTTTTAGCTAAACTAAAAGCCAAATTAATATTCACTTTATTGCAAATTTCAAATTTACATTCAAACTTTGCTAAGTGTTGTAATCCCTTCTCAATCATCAAGAAAAAATTGTGTTTACTTGAGGGTTTTTTTTTTATTATTTTTAAATTCCATATTAATTTTTATTTAATTTATATGTAATTAGTTTTTGTTGTTACGATCTCTCTATTAAATGTTAAATACTTGTTTTCGAACGGCAGACGGCCCATAAAGCCATGCTAGGAAATCTTTAGGTATAAATTAAATTGTAACGATTTTTTTTTTAACATTCTTGTAAAAAAACTACAAACATTATTTTAATATTATAAATATTATTCCTATAATCTTCAACACATAATATGCAAATACTCCCATAAACAACCACTTTATTTATAAACAATAAGCATTAAAAATATTTTGAGGTCAACAATATAATTGTTATTAAACAACGTAACATACAACAATTTAAACAACGCATTACTACTTTCATTTATGTACAATACACAGGCTACATACAAAAAAGTACTTATTCTTTTATTTGCAACTATAGGTAGGTACCTACCTACCAATGTGTTTAATATCAAAAAAAAAACCATCATACGCGCATAAGTACTCTCATGGTATAAACCACAATTAAGTATACGCTTGCAGACTTCCACTAAGATTAAATTGAATAATTTACAAAACTATCCTCACACACATGGTGCTTGGTTCTTAATGCTTGGTGCACGTCATTCTTCTGCCACCTACTTATGCACTGCCGTGAGCCTTAGCTGCTGCTGCTGCTGCTGCTGCATGCAACTATATTATAGCTATATACGAAAATTCAAGTAGTGCTATCAAACCCCCCGTGTCGGGAAACTCGCATTAAGCATTGTAAAAACTCTCATTTTGCCTTATGTTCCACTCTTAAACCGACCGCAGTGCTTTCTCGCTATATGTCCCCGCAGTCATTGTTGCACCCTTTGCTGTTGCCATTACCAACCGGCCAACCACCACCCACTTAAATAGAGAAAAATTCTTTTTAGAGATGAAGAATTGCTCAAAGCACGACGACGAGGACGACAACGACGACTAGGTTCTCTAGGACGACTATAAGAGAAATACAAAAAAAAACTGAAACAAAATATGCAATAGTAGTGCGAAATTGCCACCAAAGACTTAACCGCAGCACACAGACAAAACTAAAAGTTCCCATAAGGACTTAACAACACAAAAAATAGTAATATAAAAGAAAATTCCAGAAAAAAAATACAAAAAAAAAATCTTAATCTCAAACCCTCGGGCTGCAGTTAGAACGCTTTTAACAAAGTGGTGCAAGTTCATTTAGGACATTTTTGCTTGGCATCGTGCATTTCATTACATACCTACTTGCATATAGCGAGTATCCTGCTACAAGAACCAACTAATGAATCTGCTTTAAGTGTTGCATATGGGTGTGCCTCTGCATGTGAATAAATGATAGAGTGGTGCAAACCTGCACTAGCAAACTACTCGCCGAAGTAGGATCAGTGCTTGAAGTAACGTTGGGGTCCACCGCGCTCGCCATGCCAGCCGTCCACTTACACAGTAACTTTAATAGCTTAATCTAAAAATTTAAAAAGGAAACGGAAGGCATTAGGATGGAAATCAGACATTTAGACAACACCTGGTCACAGATTGTGGTATCTTGTGAGAATTTCTTCAACACATTAAATGTGCAGAGGCATGGTGATGCCTTTGGATACAACATGAGCTGATAGACGCTCTTGTTATTTGAAAAAATGTAATTAATTTTAAAGGAGAATGGGTAAATTGGCCCATATGCTTAACACAAATGAGTCACACATTTTGGCAAAGTTTGGTTAGGACGATGGGGCTCGCGAGATATTCGGCTTCAAAGCAACGAAAAGAACAACTTCGTATTTGGACAATATCTTCCGACTCGACATCAATGTAAATATTACAATTTTGCAATGAAAATTGGTCTACTAAGTCAAAAGTAACGTGTCGTAAATTGTTAAAAACGTTATTGCTTGTACTTCATTAGATGTTATATGACTGTAAGATTGAAGACAAAGTGGTTCGAGAGATATTGGAAATCAAAAAAATTTAATAGAAAAATAATGCATTTCTGCATTGGGCGCTGGTCTACAAACTCAACACAAATGTGTCATATACGCTTGAAAAGCTATTGTGAGTACAAAATTTCAATGGCCGTTAAGCTCTACACCATGGGGCTCGCGAGATATTCAGATTCAAAGCACTGAACAGAACAAAAATACAAATTCTTATTGACTAAAGCTTCACCAGTCCAGTGACATAATGGCTTTTTCAACAATGTATGACACTAGGTTCAACTGATGGAACTCATTCCGGAAGGGTGTGAGATGGAGAAAAAGTGATATACTTGTTTTTGTTGGTTTTCGAATTACAACGCCACCACATACATGATAAATTTTCATAAAAGAAAATACCATCTAGTTGGTCAGAAAAGGTCAACTTATCCTAGCAATTGGTCAGGCCTAGGTAACTTGCAATAGAGGCCTAAAGTTTCTCAAGGGCACTCAAGGTCACGCACAATTTTTTGGCACCTCATTTATCGGATATTTGCTAAAACTGTATGCCATCTGAAAGAACTTAGGAATTATATAAACGGTCAGCTAGTTTCAGTAATTGGTCAGCTGTATGTACTTATATTCTGTTTTAGGTTTTTTTAAAAGTTTTTTTTTTCAAGGTCACAAACGATTGTTTGCATAAAGATATAAATTTTTTACACTCTATATAACTGACCAATAAATGAAACTAACTGACCTTTTATGATGACCAAGTTACCTTTCAGATAGTATATTTTTGTTTGAAAAATTACCCAAATGAGGACCCAAAGTTTTTTTTTGGGACCTTTTGAAACAAAATTTAGAAACATAGAAAAAATCTATGACTGACCAATTGAAAAAAATAGTTGACCTTTTATCAAGATCTTTCGGAAAACATCCATTTTTTGTAAATTTTACACAAAAGAGGTGCCAAAAATCGCGTGTGACCTTAAGAAACTTTGAGTCTTGATTGAAAGTTATCAAGGACTGACCGATTTCTAGGACTTTTTGACCATTTCTGACCAATAACTGACCAATTTGACGGCAGTTTCTCATTTTACAAATTTCCCATATATAAGGTGACAAAGGACAAGAACCATATGAAGCACTTCAGATTGTGTAGAATGAAGAAATCCGCTTGATTAAGATTAGGATTAAGTGCACGACAAGCTACAAAATTATAAACCTGAGATTTTCCATTTGAGGGCCGTGGAATTCACGAACTTTCTGAGAATCCATTAATTATATGAAGGCTTTTCATTGTATAACGAAATTCAGGCTGTAGTGTATCGAAAAATGGAAAGGCAAATGCTCATAAAGGCCGTTGGATCCACCAATAAAACTTTGCTAAAACGAGTGAAACTGTAACTGTATGAGAACTTGTAAGATCACTTAGATAGAAAAAATAGAATAAATGCAGAAAAAAATATAAAATCATTGGAGTGGTTTTCTTAAAAACAAATTTATTATATATAAAATTTTAGTAACATTTTTAAAAAAATACAACTACCTCCTCCTTTTTTACACCCAAAAAGTCCTTCCAACTTCACTCCTGAGAAAAAAAATTTATTTAACTTTCCACCACCTTCACCATTTTTAATCGTTAAGCTTTTCTAATAAAAATCAGAAAAAACTAGGAACATTTTTTTCCATGTAGAGCCATGTCTATTCATGTCGAAATTTAAAAAAATCCAATATAAAGACCACCCAAATGTACATATTCCAATTTTTCTTGTTATGATGACAGTTTCCCTGCAATTCAAACGTGATTTTTCTCATCTATCCATCTTGATCAGTTTATTACAAAAAAATATGTTATTGAGCATGGTTTTTTTCTTTTTATAAGAGTTTAATTCTTAAAAAAATTTACTTCTTTCACAATAAATCTTAATCAAAGCGTTTTATTACTTGGAGGATATCGACAATAGCCAGGGTTGCTATAATTTAGAATATTTCTACTTTTTTATCCATAACAAGAATTTGATATTATTTTTTGATGTTATTTTTTATTTCGGCCTTCATAACCAGTTTAGAAAATTGATATTTTTTAATTTCAACTAAATTTTTCATATCTTTTGTAACTAAAAAAATGTTCGGCCTCAAAAATGTGTACTTTTTAAAATTGCTTTAAAAGTGCTACATTTTGTATTTTTATTTATGTATAAAATGCGGCACTAGGGCTAATGTATGAAGGGCGTTTATAATCTGATCAGCATTCATTTTTTTGAGTACCCTTAAAATGATAATTTCAAATTGCTAGCGTCAGGAAAATAGGGAAGGATTCAAGAGAAGATATCTATGTGGAAGGTGGAACTGTTATGTGGAGGTGGAACTGTTTATGAGGAGGAGTGCATCTGACAAGCCAAGTTTTGAGTTGACTTAAAGAAGAAAGTGGTCTTCAGCGCAAGCGTTCGTGACTGGTAATATCCAAAGAACACAAAGTGAGGTATCTATAGGATACAGTTATAAATTATATCCTTTTTTCGTGACCTTTTTCGAATAATTAAATTCAAACGTATTTGTTTGAAAAAATATGTCAAAATATTTATGTATATAACTTAATACTTCAGTATAATCTGTGTAGTAGATATACATGTATATATAGATATTAATGCTTATTTATGAATTGACCGTAAGTGTCACTAAGCCATCACATTCAGAACGTCTATTAATACTATTTTCCGTATTTTTAATATGCAACATTTCAACTAGCATTCTTTTATTATAACTTTTCTCGGTTTGCAATATTTTAACATTTTGAAAATCTGGTTGATGTCCCTCTTCTATACAATGTAAGGCTAGAAAATAGTGTTAATAGACGTTCTGATTGTGATAGGCTTAGTGACATGGTCAATTCATAAATAAGCATTAATATCTATATATACATGTATATCTACTACACAGATTATACTGAAGTATTAAGTTATATACATAAATATTTTGACATATTTTTTCAAACAAATACATTTGAATTTAATTATTCGAATAAACAAAACTTCTTTTTGAACTGTCTTTTTAAAGATTTTCAAAAAATTATAACAGATACAAACAAAAACCCAAGATTAATTTGTGCATATAAATTTTTTTATAAAGTTGTAAGTATCTTCATTTTATTTTTAGGTATCTATTTTTAATTAATTTCTTTATATATAGGTCTGAAGAAGGGTGTAACCACGCCCGAAACGTTACAATTTAAAAAAAAAACTTTAAATTAAAGCAAAAACGACCTAAAGCCCAGAATAGGAACTTAGGATACAGTTATATGTATAATAAATCAGAATTGTAAAGTACTTAAGTACTTTGTAATACCCAGGATCTTGTACTTGTACTTTAACTTGAAAAAACAATATTTTTTTTTAATTTTCAAGTACTTTTTAAGTACTAGTCCATTTCAGGTACTTTTCAAGTACAAGTCCATTTCAAGTGCAAGTCAATTTAAGCACTTTTAAAATACAATTTGTTGAGTAGTTTGTTTGACCTATCGAATAATGATGACCAATTCGGGAGTTTAGCGCGATGACGCCGTGATTTATGTTTTTGATTTGGAATAGTCATTTTTTGATAGCTCAAACAGACTACTCATTGAATTGTACAAATTACTTGAAATGGACTTGTACTTGAAATGGGCATGTACTTGAAAAGTAATTGAGCAGTATTAAAACACCACGTACTGTACTTAAAAAAGTACTTGTAATTGGTGTCTTTCAAGTACTCTTGAACCAAAGTATTTGATAAAGTAGTTTTACTTGGTGTTTTTCAAGTGCAAGGTACATTTTACTTAAATTTTTTGAAGTACAAGTACAAGTCAAGGTACTGAGTACTTGACTGGTTCTAGTACTTAAAAGTTCACAGATCTGTAATTTATCCTTGTAGTATTGTATGGGTATTTCAATGATGGATATCATCACAGACCCTGATTCAATTTGCAGCCTCCACTGTTGTTGCCTAAACGCTGATTCCGCTCTCAGCTTTAATTCCATTATTTTTTATCCTCCTCCAAAATGTTACCAAAATATTCGATGAGACAGTGATAGGTTCGTTCATGTCTTTCACTTCTAGTTCAATGTTAAGCTTAGATTACAAGGCTGAAATTAAAACTTTTCAGGACTTCTTGGGAATACCAAGTCTTCAATGGAATGCATACAATTTTTTAGCAGTCTTTGAGTTGGATGATTGTTTCGACTGAAAGTTCAGGGTTTGCTTACTTCAAACATTTGTGGCATACAATAAAATTCCAGAAAAATGATAATCTACATTTGTTCTTCGATCGCTAAAAAGCTTCAATAAATATTTTAACAAGGTCTGATGCCTTTGGAAGGTCGATTTTTTTCTGCAAAATCATACTAAGGGACTGCGTTAGTGACAAAAAAAAAATATAACATCTTGGGATAGCAAATGATGAAATACTTCAGCTGATTGAGTTTCAGTAACCAATGCATAAATTTCAAATGTTTCTTCAGAATTCTGATCATTTCCAGTTTTTTTTTTTTATAGAATTGAGAGCTGCGGTAAATGAAATGATGACAACGAACCAAACGATGAAATAAGCTCGAAGAAAAAATACGGCGATCGAATAATAATAGTCACAAAATTTCTGCACAAGGTGCAAGGTTTCAAATTTTGAATCCTTGGTATGAGACCAAAAATTGAATAAAATCAAGGAACGAGGCAGACTCGTGAATGCTGCAGCAGCCATAATAAAACAAGATATGCAGTACCAAATTATTGATAACCAAAAATACCATACTGTTTATGATTTTTTTAAAACGTTGAGGACAGTGAGCCTCAGAGTCTTATAACTTTCTTGGAAATTCTCACAACACGTTCATGTAACACGTTCCTGCCACTGGAGCTTGCTCCAGATTCATTGGGACTTTTTTAAACTTCATCATTAGACCATTCTTAATAAGTGTTCCAGATTTGTAAAGCTGCTGAATATGAGACGAAATCCTTGATTGACTGGGCGAATATATTCCTTCGACTTGAAGTCAAAAAACCAACCATAAGATCAACATAAACGCAATTTGAATTTGAAAATCGTAAGTCAACACACAAATGCTAAAAATTATTATGTATACAAACATTTAAATGAAGATCTAAAGATCTTTTAAATAAGCTAGATGTTAAGCTGCATTTAAGTAAGAGAAAAATATACAAACCTTCTTTTTATACAAACAAACATACATTTAGGTCTTTTGAGGTGTTTCGAGACCTGTTAACCCTGATGATGACATCAGTGATGAAATAATATCATATTTTATCATAACGAGGCAACATTTGAGGCTGACACAGACTTTAAGATGCCATCCACCCATTCATTAGGTAGGAGGTGGGGGCAGTGGGCAGACTTTTGTTAATGTGCAAACTTCTGTGGTAAATTTCTGTTTCTCTTTGTAATTTAAAATCAAAACAAGCATTGCATATACTTAGAGAGAACAAAACGTACCTGTACACATTCATGTTGTACAAAACCACAACACACCGGTAAAAGGAAAAGGACCACGACACGCCAACGATGACGCCATGCAACCGCATCCGCACCCTTCGACCGGTATACGGGATATATGTCTACATGCACTTTAGTTATGTTTAAAAATATACAGTTGTAGATTTTGTAGTTTAAATTTTATGCTGATTTATGCACCTTCCTGCATTATTCCTACACACACACACACACACACACATACAAATCAATATAAAGTTTTTGAGTATTTCATTGCATAGCGGTATGATTTGGGTTTCCTTCCGGGTTGTGTGGTTTTGGTGAGCTGGAGCTCCTATAGCTTGAAAAACGAGAGGTATGTACATATATTAGATGTTGTCCTTCGTGTTTCATGCCTAGAAACTATATACACATGGGTGGAGGAAGCTTATCTAACAGAACTTCATTCCAAGCACAATATACTCAACGAAGCGTTTGGTCCTGATTGTACTCTTTATTCAATTGTTCGTAATTTCTTTTTAAGGAATCAAAATAGATTTTTGAGAGTTCTGCTGCTGTTGCTGATGTTGCTGATGCACTATAACAATAGTTTGGAGACATATTTACTTAAAATATACACATTTTCTGAGGAAGGTGTTGAATATGATATCTTGTTAAATATGCAAATCTAGGGTTGGTATTAAATCTTTCACTTTTTGTATTTGTATCTCTTCAAAATGTGGGTAGTTATATTTGTTTTTGTTTGTGAAAGAAAGATCAACTTAACAAAAAAGACCTGAGTTATGTACGTATTGTCTAACACTCTAAAGTCAATCCTTAGGAAATATATAAATGCCAAAAATGACGATGTTGAGTTGATTTTCTGTTTCACAAATTTTTGTTATCATTAGGGACCTACTATAACTTTGACTATCTACATATGTGTTTAATTCAGCAACTATAATTTTATTTGCTTTTATGGCTAAGTGGCAATACAATTTTGTCAGTTTGAAGGATATTAAAATTATAAATTAGCAATGTTTTTACAAGTAGTTATATGCGTATAGGTGTAAGGTTGTAAAAGTCAAGTTGACCAAAAAATAGCATTGACAAAGTTTTTTGTTTACATAAAAAATGTTATTTACCTTTTTATTATATGCGTAATTAAATTTATTTCCTCTTCAGATAGTTTTTTTAATCTTTTATTTTTATATTAGAACATATTCGTATCAGCGTTTTAGGAGAGTATAGAATATCTTCATACCTATAGCAAATGTGAAGTTTTATTTAATTAAGTTTTGTTATAATTTCCGTCGAAATTTGTTTAAAAGTTATTTTAGTCAACTTGATTGCCTTACCGCGAGTATAATTGAATTTTCCGGCAATATTGTTCTCTATATGGTTTTGTTGGTTCTCGGCTAGCTGAGTACTTTCAACAGAAGTGATATTTTATTAGTTTTAGTCTATTCGAATGGAATTTCGAAAATAAACCTTGAATTATATGGTTAGTTGCAGGTATGTATATGTGCATATAGGAATATTTTTAATTATATTAAATGAAAAAAAAATATTCGATGTTATTTCTGATAAAAATATATATAATTTCGAGAACTTGATTTTGAAAAATGTCAAACGTACTACTTATATTATGGAAAATGCAGTTTTGTTGTCATTTAATTTTAAATTGAAATAATAGCTAAGTGGCTTACATACAATGTTCCCAAAATTAATATTATTGTTGTCATTTATGGTGTTTTAATAAAATGGTTGTTAGAAGCAATCCAATTTTTTTTGTTAACTTCTTGTATATTAGTAAATTAAACTTACCTACCTGCCAACTAATAATTCTTATTTTTTTTTATTTTCCCGTAGCTAGGTGCAAAACCAGCTTAAGGCTCTATATGAGAACCAAAAAACGCGTGCTTATAGGTGTGAGAGATTCTCACTACACTAAAACCATCACCACTTCCCGACTGCAACTAAGTTGAACTTTATCTAGCAACTTATTTTTAAAGAAGTTAAGTAAAGTTTTCCTGCTTATTCCGTGATTTTTGTTCTACGCACTAAGTCGGAAGGTTTTGTTTGTTCACACATTGCGTAATAAATTCGACTCGCCAAGAATGTCAATAATTGTTGAATTGTTGAATTGTTGAACCTTTTTATTTCGTCCCAAACCGTAGGAATCCCAAGATCCTTGTGAAGATCTTCGTGGGCTGACTTTTGTTCATTGATCGCTATTCGCTATGTTTTTGTCCACTCATTAACATTATTAAGAGCCTTTCGTTATTTAACCCATTTCCGCCTAACGTTGCGAAAACGCAACGTTGTACGTTAAGATGTATAGAACCTTACTGATGAGTTATTGAATAGTTATTTTGAAAATTAATTTAACTATCTAATCGACTTGTTACTGGATTTTTTTCGAAAAATTTGTTTTCATAGTTTTTTAGCACCTCCAAAATCCGAAATTTTCAAAATTCTAAGGTAGAAATTTTGAGTAATTGAAAAATATCTTCAAAATTAAAATGTTTCAAAATAAAGTCAACGGCATGTAAAAAAGGGTTCAAATTATAATCTAAAATAAATTTGACGCAATTTATATGAGTTGCCTGCTTGATAGGTGAGGTTAAAGCACTAAGTTGCGTTGTCGCAACGTTCGCCTAATGTAGTAGCATTTGGTCCTGAAAACAATTTATTTTTGCACTTGGTTGTGTTTTCAAATCAGAATAAACGGTTTTTTCTCGGAATATTTTGTTATTATGTAAAGGTTTATTGAACGAATTTATAAAAAGGGTTTTTGTTTGCATACTCTGTCTAAAAACGGATGCATATTCTTATTCTAAGAAAAGAATAAAACAATTCATTCAGAGCTTTATTGGAAAAACCCTTTACCATCCACGCGACTTTATTCTTAGAAGTAATTAGGCAGTACTTTCTGCGTATAGGAAACCTCAAACCACAGGGCATTTTTGTAATGAGCGTGGTTCCTATAAGATAACTCTACTGATGGACTGATGGGGGTGCATATTCTAGTTCGCAGAAAAAAATGAAATCGATTCATTAACGCATCACGAATATAAGTTTTTTGCATTCGATTTATTGTTTACTTATAAACTGTGAGTTGTGCGTTCAAGTTGTGTAGGTAAAAAATAAATCTGTGTTTAAAAAAAAAAGTTTAAAATAATCGCAAAAAGTTTTTATCAGCTAGAGAACTCGAAGAGTTATTGATGAACCCGAGTTTTGACGAAGAAGACGAATTTAATTTGAATTTAGATGCAGCATTTTAAACAAGTGTTATAATCTTGCCTCCAAATATTGATTATGTCAGCGATAATGAGGAGGTTGATGATAATGTGCAGATTTTGGAAGATAGAAACGTGTTCCCAAATGAATTTGTGGGTGACATTGAGATTGAATGTACATTCGATGATTTGAATACTCCAGAAAAATATGACGAACCGAAAGTCAATGTTGCGTCAAATTATTTGAACAATCCATTAACATCTCAGAACATCGCTTCAACATCTAATAAATCATCAACATCTCTTCATTACGATATGCCATAGTGGTCAAAAAGCCATCGAGTTAGCAAATCATATTAGATGTTTGTAATAACATTACTAGAACAATCGATCCCAGCGAGTTTGCGAAAGTAACAATACTCAACGATGTGCTCAATAAAAGATTAATCCCATTTGGAGTATTCCCTCATCATCTTTTAATAGAGGAACAAATGATACCCCACTATGGACGTCATTCCGCTAAAATGTTCATTAGAGGAAAGTCCATTCGTTTTGGAAATAAGTTTTGGAACTTGTGCGCACATGATGGATACTTGTTTCAATTTATTCCTTATGGTGGAGCAAGCAATGGGAACTCTTTTGAATTCGGTTTAGGAGAAATGGTTGTACTGAGATTACCTCCGAAAATTGATGTACCACGTCAATACAAGGTTACTTTCGACAGTTTTTTTTCGCACAAACTTATATATCGTCTTTCAAATTTGGATTATTTCGCAACTATTTACTCTTAATTTGTATAGAGAAGTAACAACCGTTCTTCTCTTTACAGGCACAGTTTATGAAAAAAGAACTGGTAAAGCAAGCAATGTTGACTGATCCAAAACGGTTTGATCGCAAGAAAAGGAAACACGTCAACATCCCAATGCCAAATGCAATTCGTAAAGTCAACATAACAATGGGTGGAGTAGATTTGTTCGACAACGTTACAAGCAACTATCATATACGAATTCGAGAAAAGAAGTGGTACTGATCACTTTTATAAAATGCACTCTATGCAGCATTGGTAAATGCATGAAAGATACAATTTATTTGCAAAAACAAAATTCTAAGGAAACAGAAATGACACAACTAGAAATTAGGACGTTTGTTGTAGGCCTTTTGTTGTGATCGGAGTCAAATATTCAACATGTGCAACGAAGGCAATGAAACCCCATTGAAGTGGGTCGTTTTGATGGCATTAAGCATACAGTCACCAAAACAGAAAAGCGGGTTTCTTCAATGTCGCAAGTTCTGCAGCCAAACAATTTTTTTTGCAAAAAATGTAATATCCGAAATGCTTCGCCGCACACCACACAAAAATCCAGTCCTTATAAGCATATCTTGATAAAATACTTTCCTATTAATTTCTTCATTGTTACTTTTAATTTATATTTATAACATTTTAACATTTTTTTATAAAATTCTCAAATAAATTTCATTTATGTTTCATCTTAAAAAAAAATGTCAATAATTTTGAACGTGAGTTTTCCGGAAAACTAATCGCTTTTTCAAAATTTTTGTTTTTGATTTCCTCTAGTTAGACCAAAAATAGACAGTATATGAAATTTCACGTTTCTATATCAACTGAAACTGGTAGCCGTCTGAAATGGGTTAATTGTAGATTCACTAATCGTTTTGCCTACCTCTATAGTATTTCAGTATCACCAGCAAACGTGGCTAAGATAGTGTCTTCTGTTTGAGGTATATCGCGTGTGAATAAAAGGTACAGAACTAGACCTGATACACTTCCTTGTGGTACCCCAGCCACTATTTATTTGAAATCAGAATAGTCATTTCCGTGTCTTACACGAAAAAGTCTTTCATTTAGATATCCGTTTAGAATGTTGTAAAGTCCTTCAGGAAGAACTTGTCTTAATTTGAATTTGAGGCCTTCGTGCCACAACTTGTCAAATGCTTTCAACACATCCAGTAAGACTGTCGTGTCGAACAGATTTTCTTTTCTTTAAGGGCTCTCTCAATTACATCAGTAATTCTATGCACTTCATCAATAGTCGGAGGCTTGCTTCTAAATCCAAACTGATGTTCAAGTATTAATTGTTTCTCTTCTATTATCGGCTGCAGGCGCAAGGGTAGTATTCTTTCAAAAAAAACTTTTGATATTAGTCGTGTTTTTTGAAAGAGTGAATAGGCAGCTCAGCAAATTTTTACACACAAACAACAACACCTTTAAGAGTGCATATAATCTTGAACAGTAATCAGGGTGAACAAAAAGTGAATATTAAATGTTGTAATCGTGAAATGAATGAGGGCTATTGACTGGGTTGCAGAGTAAATACTCCAACCAAAAGGTAGGCTATACCAACCTAAAGGTAGGCTATGCCAGCCGAAGGCTAGGCTATGCCAGCCAAAGGCTAGGCTATGGCAGTCAAAGGCTAGGCTACACCAAAGCAGGCTATACCAACTTTGAAATTTATAAGAAAGTGAATAAAAGCGTTTTGTTCCCATTTTACTGCTGCGCGTTTTATAATCTTCACCAAAACACGGCTATTATAGGAAGAAGAGAAATCTGTTTGTGTGACTACTTTTCGTGAGATAGTTTGCCAGGTTTCAAATCTATCATGCCTTCTGCAACTTTCTATTGGCTTGGAACATATTCTAACATTAGAGCGGCATTTATAATATAAAAGAGGTTAATAATTCTTTACGAGGGAGCATTTTTAGAATTTCTGCCGTGATTAAGTCATATCCTGGAGCTTTATTATTATTAGACTTAAGCTTTCTTATTTCTCTTTTTAATTCGGCAAGTGTACCATTTCTTGTTACGTAGCTTTCATTTGAGGTAAAATTCATTTTAATATTTTCGTTGAGTTCTTGGCCATCATGATTTGATTAAAAATATTTAAACTAAATAAAATAATAAAAATTAATAAAAAGTGTGTACAAAATTTTATTTACATTTTGGTTTTAAATCAAATCGTATTGTAGTACCTATTTGTATTTATTTGTTTATGAAACAACTTTTCTGTCAAGTAAAAGGTCTCCTTAAACAAGAACTCATAAAATAACATCCTAACATTTTTAAATAATGACAAATTAAGAATAAATATATAAATAATAGTCAATGGAAAATTATGATTCGATTTATAATTTAATACAAGAAATTTTAACCCCGTCTTGATTTGGTGATCAAAAATAAAACGAGGAATATACAGGAGTTTGTCCTGTTATTAACGGATACCACAACAATTGGTTACAGCAGGAGTTATGACCTTTCCAGAAAAAAATATTTAAAAATATAAAAATATATTCCAGTGGTTATACTATGTTATGATCAAAACTGTTATCTTTCAAGCACAAGTACCAGTCAAGTACCAAGTACCTTGTACTTTTACTTGAAAAAATTTAGTGCAATGCAATGGTACTCGAAAAACACCAAGTAGAAGTACTTTTTAAAGTACTTTATTTCAAGTACATGTACTTGGAACTGTAATACTGCCCATTACATTTGCAAGTCCTTTTTAAGTACAAGTCCTTTTTAGGTAATTTTCAAGAACAATCCTATTTTAAGTACAAGTCAACTTCAAGTAAAATTTGTTGAGTAGTCTGGTTGGGCTATAGAATAATGACTATTTCAAAAAAGGACTTGTACTTGAAAAGAACTTGCAAATGTACTGGGCAGTATTACAGTACCAAGTTCATGTACTGGAAACAAAGTACTCGAAAAAGTACTTATACTTGTACTTATTTTTTTAAGTACAAGTACAAGTACAAGGTACTGGGTACTTACAAAGTACAAATATACAAAAATAGTACAAATGCACTGAAGTATCTTACAACCCTGGGTTAAAGTGTGCTTTTTTTATAAGTTGTTAACAAGGGTTTTGCGAACACTACGGCAATGGATGAATGAATTTTACTGTTTTTATTTTTTTTATTTTCTTGTAAAATTGTTCTGTTGAAAGCTGTCCACCATTTTGGAAAAGGAGTTGTAAAAAGTTTTCCGGGGTAACTTAAATATTTTTTTTTTCTTAGAAAAAAAAAAAACTTCTGCACAAATATGTAGTGAATTCAATTTTCTCCAATTTATGTTTAAGCATTTTTACCCTAAGCTCTTAATAATAAATTACACGACTGGATTTCATGTACTTGCTACGAGTTTAATAACATAATAAATGCAAAGTCATGGGAATTATAAGAGAAAATTTTTTCAAAGCATAAAATTCGATACATACATTTTTCTAAATTATTTTCTTTGAAAAAAAAGAACGCCATCTTAAGTGTTGATTGACTATGATCTTATGGGGAAAAAATATTTAAAATCGTTGGAGCGGTTTTCTTAAAAAATAATTTCTTATATATAAATTTTTTAAAACATTTTCAAAAAGGCTTTTTGGCATGCAATAAGTAAGTATTTATTATGTACATTAATGTAAATTGCACGTATTCTTGGATAGCCCTCATTCGATTCAAAACATCGAAAACAGTTTCCCTAATTTTTTCCAGATTTTTATTTCACCCCCTTGGTCTCCCTATGTTCACTTTAAGGTACTAATTATGGGTAAGGGAAAATACAACGCGAAAATAGATCAAAATATATAGATTAGATTCAGATGAGAAAAAAATTCTATTGGAGGGAGGGGGTCTATTTCCCCCCGTTCAGGTGGGAGGGCTAATTTTCTAGAAAATTGGCCAAAGCATCAGAAAAAATTATTTTGAAAAAACTGGAACACTTATAATGCCGCAACTAAGCTTTTTTTCAAAGACACGATTCCATTCTATAATATGCTTCCTAAATTAAGTTTTTTTTTTTAAATAGTTTTTGAAAAAATAATTTTTATCTTAAAAAATAATAATTATTTTGTTTTTTTAATTTTTAAGTTTGAAAATTATTTTTTCAAAAACTATTTGAAATAAAAACTTTATTAAGGAAGCATATTATAGGATGGAATCGTGGCTTTGAAAAAAGCAAGCTAAGGCGTGTCATTGAAAGTGTTCCCATTTTTTCAAATAATTTTTTTTTTGCTTTGATCCAAATTTTAAGAAAACTACCTCTCCCACCTAAACGAGTGAAAATAGACCCCCTCTGCAGTACTATTTTTTTTCTCATCTAAATCTATTCTGTATCCTCAGATTGTTTTTTTCGCGTCTTATAAGGATCACCCTAACCCCATAGTTAGTACCTTAAAGTAAAAATAGGGAGACCCAGGGGGTGAAATAAAAATCTGAAAATTAGGGAAATTTTTTTTTTCTATGTAGAACCATTTGATGAATATCCATCTCAGAATTTCAAGAAAACCCAATATATGGACCACCTTAATGTACATATACAATTTAGAATTTTCAAAAAAAGTCGAAACGTTTTATTTTTTAAATTCGAAAACTTTTTTTTTTAATTCGAAATTTTTTTTTTTTAAATTTTGACATGTAATATTTTTAATTTTATTTGTAATCTGTATATAAAAAATAAGTCTAAATCTCTTCGGCCGATAGGGAGAAAATTCAAAATTTAAAAAAAACGTTCTTTGAAGTACTATTAATAGTTAAAAGTAATACTTGTATTTTTTTTTTTTTAATTTTTGGTAGTACATATATCGTAGTAATTTTAGCATACAGAAAAAGTTAAACAAAAATCGTAGGAGCCGTTTTTAAGAAAAAAAATATTTTCCTTAACGGTTTTTTTACATTTAAATGGAAAGTACAGTTATTTTTTCATAGAAGTAATTTTTTTCTTAAATTACCTTATAGAGTGTAAGAAAACCCTTAAATACCAAGATTTTTAAAAATATACAATTTTGTTTTCAAAATTTTCAAAAAACTATTTTTGAAATGTGTTAGTAAGAAAAACTATTACATTGCATCGAAGCTTCTGTATAAAAAAAAAACAATTGAAATAAAAAAAAAAAACGTTTTGAAGTTAAATTGAAGATAAAAAGAAGATATTTGGGAGGTAGGTACCCATTAATAACCATCTTTTGAAAATTGTTTCTTATCCAAAGGTAGCTTTTATTAAATGAAATTTAATAAATTTTTTGTATGAAAAGTTGTGAAGTTTTGAGAAAAATAAGATTTTGTAAAATTGCTAACAAAAATGTCTGTCATTCATTTTACCATGCCGTTATTTTTATTTCTAAAAAAAAATGAAAAAAATGTGTGGGTGGAATCCCCAAATACCACCATGTTCCAAGTTTTAAGAAAACCGATACCGCCGTGTTCTCTGCCATCGTATAATGTCATGTTTGATTGTAATCTCGAAAAAAATTTAATGCGCGAATCCAAAACTTTCTTTATAGTTCTTACATCGCAAGTTAGTACCGGTAAAATAAAATAAATAAAACGAAAAAATTAGTACCAACATAAAACTTAGTAAAAACGTTTTATGCACCATAAGAATGAAGAATCGAAAGAGTTTATAAAAATGTTTCATATGGAATGGTGTTTTTTAAGAGCTAGAGGGGTGGAAGTTGTGGTGTATCAAATTGAAAAATTTACCTTTTTACAATCTTGCTAAGAGTGACATATGTTTTTAAGGTAGTTCTTAATGCTAAATCAAATGAATTCAAAACAAAGTCAATATGACCTCCGCGAAAAAAGTTGTTGTCATTTTCATGTTAGGAAGACTGTGTTTTCAGTACAATAGTTGAATATTACCAAAAACCAATTGAAAATAATGGTCCATTGATGAAACCTGGCATCAATGGTTCCTTTGTCGGCAGAAACAATAATCAGAACAATCCGAAAAAAATATCTGTGAGGAAAAAGTGTTTCTTGGAGGAGTAGGGTTATAGTGGGATTATTACCATTAAACCTATAAAAAATGTTACCACACTTCACTTTGCCAAAGCAAAATACAGCCGAACGCTAAAGTTCGGCGTTACCTCACTTTAGTAAAGAGAAATAAAGCCGAATTCGGAATTTAGCGTCATTTCACTCGGGGCGTTATTTCATGGCACCTTTGGCTATTAGAGAGGAAAAGAGTAAGTATATGATTCAATGGAGAAAAAGAATTTCAATATCGCCAACATAGACTATACACATATAAGCGATAGGAAATAACCTTGAACTATTCAAGGACTTTTTGTCGCCTGGGCAGCACTTTTACTTTACAAAATTATACCAATGCCAAAATCGTTCGAAGAATACATTGCTATTAATTTGGATTAAAAAGGAATTTTAGTATTGAAACCCTGTTAAAAAGAACCAAGCAGACTACAAAAAAGACTTTTTGCAGATTCTAATCCTTGTGTACTGGGCAGAACTTACTTAGTTGCTTTGAAAGGAAGATTTTTCGTACGAAATTAGTCATCGTATGGATCGATGGACTATGGACAAGACGTCAACTTGGTCAAATTGCTGTTAATTCAGCGGCTGATAAAGCTATCTGTGCATTCTATTGAGTTATATAATTAAAACTTACCCCAATAAAAGTCCCCAGAACCAAGGCATGTCCAACAGAATATGAGCAAGAATACAAATGACTGCGGTTTCGACTATAGTTGGTATCATTGTAAGTTTTAAGATTATTATCCAAAGTTTCTTAAAGGCTGAACCATCAAGCCCAAAGCCAGCTAACAGCATTATATTAATAAGAGCGAGTTCTCTGAAAAAAAAAAACAAATATTATTAAAAAAAATTCTTTCTAAATGTCTGTGGAATTCAATTTTAAACTTCAACATCCCCAATTTGCCTCTAAAATTTGTTTTTCAAATTAATTCTCAAATAAAAATTTTCTCCTCTTCCTCACCTACCTTAGAAACAATTCCAACGCTCCATAGCCACTAAAATCTGCAAGTCCCAAATTCGTATAGAGCACACCAAAGAACAACATACCCAGCATATCGGGCAATCGCATAAATGTCACCAAAATCCCTGAGATCTGTGCACCAACAAACAAGAATGCAATCCTCATAATTACCGTCTCGGGCATCGCATACTTGCGTGCTTGAGCATATCCCATTATCCAAAGGAGCAGAAATATAATCAGTACTGCCAAGGGCTGTGAAATAATTGGCCAGTCTCTAAGAAAGTTCATCCATCTGTTGCGAAACCCAAAAGCACACAAAAAGAAAAAGGATCAGAAAAATGTATAAAAGCAGAGAAGACGTTGGTAAAAGGTAAAATATATAAAAAAAAAAAAGAAGAAAGAAAAGAAATTGTGATAATACAATTTAATTGAATGAAACCACGGATGCATGTCGTTCTACGAATTCCCGCAGATAGAAAGCGAGAAAGTGAGCTGCCACATTCCTTGCGGCACAATGCCCCTTTATCAGTTTCTCTCGTGTAGCATGGATTCCTCTTGTATAAAAGGACAAAGAAGGAGCAACTTGTATAGCGATGGTTGTACCTTAGTTCCAAGGGATCACCCAAGAACAATCATTTTATAGCATCTCGTAGACAAGTGGGTTTCACACTATACGCTGCATCCAGTGGCTTCTATTTGTCATCACAATTTCTTATTTTTTAAATCGAAATTTCACCAGTTGACTTTAATTTTCCATAACTTTTGAGAATTCACAGATTTGATAAAATGCACGACTGGTTCGCATGTACTTGCTTTAATAGTTCAAGTTTCTTGGGGAACTTGAAAACTTTTGGAAAATGAAAAGATAATAGAAAAATGAAACGAATCAAAATGTAAAATTTTTATGGAAAATTAAGAAAAAAATCAAAAGGTTCGAAGTTCCCGAAAACCATTAAAAAAATTTTAAAAATCACTTACTCAACACTATTTTAAAATAAAGACTTCAAACTTCAAACCCAAATCGCGTAGGTATTAATAAAATCCCGAGATATTTCATACAATTTAAAATCCAAATCTATTTTCCTGGCTAAATTCACTAAAATATTCTTCTATATACTTACATCTTTGGTCCTTTGTACTCTTCGCGGTCCTGATGGTTCTGTTGGGGCTGGTGATGGCTCTGCTGAAGATGGTGTGATGTTAAATTTAATGAAGGCGAAGTCAAAGACGTTGTTGTTGTGCCATTTGGATCGTTGTACTGCTTTTGGTTTTCATTGTCGTCGGTGGTGTTCATGGTGGTTGTTTTCAGCACCTGATGGCCTGGAGACTTCGGAGATTCTAATTGGAAGCCAGACTTTTGATGCCGTTTCTTAGAACTGTATGTTGTCAGCTCGGTGTCGTCCCTGCTACTGCTATTATCTGCAAAAGAGATGACAAGAGTGATAGAATTCAGGAACAATTCTGGGAAATGGTAAATTGTATAGTTTCAGACAAAGTATATAGATATAAGGTACAAATGTTAAATTATGAAATGACTTCTGGTCGATGCAATTGAAGTGAAATTGATAAACTCAAAGCGGATATTTGATGTTATGACTCGTTAGACGTACAAGAAAGATAGAAGTCGAATACAGCTTTTGAGATTCTTGAAAGTGATCTCTAGCCTCTATTAATAACATACAGAGATAATATATTAATTCGAGGAGATTGAGAAAGAAAGCTTAAAAAAATGATACTGACATTGGTTGTTAGCACTTTGATTAACAATGAAATGCAGTAGTAGTTATTGTGATCATTTTGATTATAATGTTGTCTACATACAGCTTTCGATTTTATTATTTCCTAATGTGATAAATGGCGAATGACGAAAAATATTTGTTCAAATAATTAAATTATATCAATTTAGTATTTAGTTTGTTAGGATTCATGTCAAGAATTCGAAGTTTTCATATTTAAATAGCAAATGCAGTTAACAGAAATGTTTTATTATTTATTAAAATTTTTTTAATGATTTACGAGCCCTAGAGGGGTTTTGGCTATCCTTTAGATGATGAGACACAATATGAGCGATCAGGAAAATAGGGAAGGATTCAAAAAGAGATACCGATGCAATTGGTTTTGAAGTTCTGAATATCAAAATGTTAGGGAAAGACAGAGCCTGATAAAGTGTTCCACATTCATGTCGTACGACTAAAAAAAGACTCTCTGTATTTGACAGTACGTCCGAAGTTGGACTCAAGGGTAAACTGATGCGGATTCCAGAAAGTACGAGTGTAACGGTTGAATTGCTTAAGAAGAGGAATGCAACAGGCTATTTCACTAGAACATTGCTTATGAAAATAGATGTAAAATAATGAGAGACATGAAACATTGCGACGATGTTTCAAATTTGTTATTGTTTGAGTAAAAGATCTATCAGCAATCATTTTTAAGTTCTATCCAATAGATTAAAGTGTATTATAGGAGCACCCGCCCAAGTGTGGGAGTTATACTCAAGCTTAAGTCGGATGAAGGCTTTATATATTACAGCCAGATCAGAAGGGGAAAAGAATTTCTTGCATCTTCGAAGAAAACCTAAGCACTTGGCTGCGTTTTTGGCGACGTTGAATATGTAATCATTGCACAGAAGGTGATCTGTGATGCACATATCCAGAATTGAGAACTGTTCAGTTTCATCAATGCAAGTACTACTTCTCATTCAGCTATAGCAGACAGCATTGGGCTTTTGAAGCATTACATTCTACACGGTTTTTAATTCCCCATTGGACAATGCTGTCAAGATCAGAATTCAATGAGCTTATCATATGCTGCCACTGAAATTCCACATCCGAAGGACAGAGATGTGAATCTATAAACGAATATAAAAAGGGTGTTATGGTCAGCAAAACAATTTAATGGATTAGAAGTTTCAGACAGTAGGTCATTAATAAAAATGAGGAAGAGAGTCGGAGACAAAACTGAGCCCTGGGGCACACCAGGATTTACTTTATAAATATCAGACTTGAAATCGTCTTACACGACTTGAATTGAATGGTCCAAAATTTCTATTCCAACGAAGAAGAGATTCATCGATAACAAATGCAAGTATTTTCAATAAGAGAGCTTGATGCCAAACTCTATCAAACGCTTTTGAAATATCAAGACCAATAATCTTACTTTCTCCAAAACGGTGTAAAGATTTGTTCCACTGTTTGGTGAGATATACCACCAGATTACCGGTAGACCTATTGCTACGAAACCGATACTCACGGTCATTAAGAAGTTTTCGTTCTTCGAGATAGTTCTTAAGCTGATAATTAATCGGCGTTTCCATGACCTTGGAAAGAAGAGATGTAAGTGCAATTGGGCAATAGTTACAGGGAGAAGAAAATTCGTCTGGTAAAATGCTGTTTTCCATCCACTTGGAAAGAGACCTGTAGAGTAGGATAGATAGAAAAGCTGCTTTTGCCAGCGTTGACGAACACCTCTTCAGAACAATGGAAGAAATACTATCCGGACCAGCAGATTTGTGTCTATCGAGATCTTTTAGGGCTCTAGCAACTGCACGAGTGCGAATGAAGATTCGTCCCATGAAATTGTTAGCGCTCTCAAGTACAGGCGGAGTCATGACACACTCAGGCAGCATCGGATACACAGCAATCTGTGTTGTAAGCAAATTGGCTTTTTCTAGTGAGCTTACATAAGGAGTGTCATTAGAGACGAGCGTTGGAACCGCAGACAAAGTAGTGTTTCGAATGTTTTTTGCAAATGACAAAACATTCTTACTACCTTTGGACCAATGAATTCTTCTAGAGTCTAGACTTTAGACCAATTGCATCACGATATGAATATTTGCCCACATCATAAATAGACTAGGTCCAAATTTTTAGGTTTTCATTTGAAATGAGGTCTTAGTTAAAAAGCAAACATAGTTTGGAATGTGCAGCTTTTTTAAAATTCTTTTTTAAGAAAGGTTAAAACTATGCTATTGGATGTTTTGTGAGGAATTTTTAAATTTTTTTGTTGATGAAATTAAATTAGAGCATTTGGTCCAAATGACATACATATTTACAAACTAGTACCAAAAACTAGGCTTCCGGCAAAAATTCTGAAAAATTATTAAAACAAAATGTAGAGTTTGAATGAGTATAGCTGATGTTTTGAATGAAAAGGATTTTGAAAATATTTTATTTAAGTTTTAAGCCTCTACACTTTATTTTCTTGACTTTAACCTATTTTTGTTCCGAAAAAAGTTATGCACAATTTATTTTTATTTTTTATTGGTTTCCGCTAACTTTTTCCGCACAATTTTTTTTATTTTTTATTGGTTTCCGCGAAACTTTTCTTGCTCAAATTTCCCTATAAATTTTTTTTAAATATTCATTTCGATAGGAAATTTAATTTTCAACAAAAAAAATCTAAATGTAAAAATTGTCAAATTCAATTTCTTTTCCGAGTTATACCGAACATATTGAAATGTAGCCAGAGTGAAATTTTGTTTAGTGTTTGAAATAAGCTTTCAAGTGTGAAGATATAACCAATCCTAAAAAAACATGGAATACCTAAGACCCCAGATACAAAATTATATAATTCCGTCAGAGCTTTTCTATGAATATTTTTATTTATAGTAACAAAAAAGTTAATGAATCAAACATTTTAAGCAGTTTGCATGCCGGTTTTGGACCTTTGACACCTCATGCATTGAAAATTCAATATTTGAGAATGCCATCTAATTGGTCAGAAAAGGTCAACTAGTCCTAGAAATTGATTAGTTCAAGATAATTTGTAATAAAGGCTTAAAGTTTCTCAAGGTCACGCGCGATTTCTGGCACCTCATTTAAGGAAAATTTACAAGAAACTATTTATAGTAACTGGGCAGCCATAGTTTGTTTTTCTATGAATTTTCAAAATTTGTTTCAAGGTCACAAACAAAACTTTTGGCACCTCATTTGGGTCATTAAAAAAATTAAGTATATTAAGTTTGCCATTTGAAAGGCCACTTCATGGTCATTAAAGGTCAGCTATTTTCAGCAATTGGTCAACCATAGATTTTTTTAAGTGAATTTTTAAATGTTTTCAAGGTCATTGCGATTTTTGGCACCTTATTATGAGAAATTTTCAAAAATCAATACCACCTGAAAGGCCTTAAGGCCTTTTATAAAAGGTCAGCTAGTTTCAGTATTTGGCCAGCTATAGATTCTTGAAACGAATTTTTAAAATTCATAGAAACAAAAGTATGGCTGACCAATTAATGTTGATAATTGACCTTTTATCACGATCTAGAGATCTTTCAGATGGTATACTTTTTTTACAAATTTCCCCTAGACTAGTTGACCTTTTCTGTTCTGACCAATAAGATGGCATTCTCAATTATCAAACTTCCCATATATGAGGTGTCAAAGGTCCAGAGCCACGTAATTGTTCGTATATTCCGTTAATTTGCCGGTATATTCAGCCTTGACTGGAAAATGAGGAACCGTGAAAGGGTTTTTGATATTGAACCCGTTTTTTTGGCCCATAAGCATGCTCAAAACCGAAAATGCTACCCATGCGTATCTGAGAGAATGATAAAAATTTTTGTCAATCGTTTTACCATACTTGTTTGATTTTCTTTTCTTGAACCTTTCCATGAAGAAATTCATAACGATTTGAATTGAAAAAGCTTGTACGAACCTTAAAAAGAGGCCCATCGTCTATGACGAAATTAGGAGAAAAAAAAAACTTTTAAAAAAAAAAATATTTTGAAAGCTCGATATATTAACGTGACTCTCACATAAAATTTCCTGGGATTATAAAACAAAATTTTTAAAACATCAATTTATTTTGTTTCCCCATACATGGACAACCTTTCATCAATGGACAAATTTCTCCGGTTCCGTCGGTGTCCGGTTATAAGAGAGTTCACTAAATACCCATTCAAACTTTATCATTTCTTATCCATTTTCGCAGTTTTGGACCAAAAGCCTACATGGCAAATTTCACATTCATAAAAATATTTGAACTCAAGATTTTGATGAAATATAACATTACAATTATTGAGATTGTTAAAAAAGAAATTTTGTTCTTCGACTGTTTTCAAATGCTTTCAGTCCTACTAATAGGCTAGTAAAGTTAGACGAAAAAATTCCGACAAAGCTAAATTTTGGTAGAGAGCTTTGTTTTGACGTCTTAAACATTTCCTGAAAAGTTCCGTTAATTTGGGCAGGGGCTTAATTTTTAAGGGGGGTTTAAAGGGGGTAAAATTAAGTTTTTTCTTAATTCTTGAAAACTATAAGCTTTTTTTAAAAAAACAAATGTGGAGTTACAAATTGTAGCTTATGTATGTCATTCTACACAAAAAAATTGATACATTTTTTTCAAACAAGCAATAGATTCTGAGAAAAACATGCAAGAACTTCACGGTGGAGTAAATTTTGTCAAAAAATTTATTAAAATTTCATTAATCGATGATCTAAAAATTTTTTACGATTTGAGTTTGGTTACATCTCCTCTTTATAAAAATAAGTTTTTGTGGTGCCCGGGGGAAGGGTAAGACCACCATCTTGAAAAACAAATGATTTGGCTTTTGTTCAACAACTCGATGAAATTTCCTTTTACAACAAAATTATTTTATCATTATTCAAGAGAATAATATTAAACAATAAAATTATCTTAAAAATGAGCTATTAATGAACTCTGTAGGTTTACTAATCTTGAAGTTATATGTTGAGTATAAGAGTAACACTTTTTATTTTGTACTGAAAATGGTCAAATAACGGGTTTTTGTTAATATCTCAGCAATTTTTTTTTGTTTGCAATTAAATAATGAGTTGTAATAATGCCCATAAAATTCTGGACAAGAAAGATGGCAACACTTTTTTTCGTAGGAGCAACAGATTTCAAGAAAAACGTGCACAAACGTATTATAGAGCTTTTCATTGTAGACTGTAATTATTTTTTTCTTAATTTTGCCTTAGTAAAATAGGTAATGAGCCCGTTTTTCTCAAAATCTATTGTTCCCACGAAAAAAAGTGTTTTAATCTTTTTTGTTCAAAATTTTATGGGCATTCATACAAATTCATTAATTTTTTGAAAAGAAGTATGTTTCTGCTGAGATATTAACAAAAAACCATTATTTGTCCATTTACAGTACAAAATCAAAAGTGTTACTTTGATACGCTATAACATCAAGAATTATAAAACATATAGAAATTGTTAATAGCTCATTTTTTAGATAGTTTTATTGTATAAATATTATTTTTCATTATTTTTTGTAAAAGGAAATTTCATCGAGTTGTTGAGCAAAAACCAAATCACTTTCTTTTAAAAGATGGCGGTCTTCCCTTTACCCTGGGCACCGAAGAAACATGGTTTTTTAAAGAGGAGATGTACCTAAACTCAAATCGTACAAAACCTTGCGCTCATCGATTAATGAGATTTTAATAAATTTTTCGACAAAATTTACTTCACCGTGAAGTTCTTGCATGATTTTCTCAGAATATATTGCTTCTATAAAAAAAAGTATGTTAATCTTTTTTGTGTAGAATGACATAAGCTTCAATTTGTTTTTTGACATTTTTTCAAAAAAACTTATAGTTTTCGAGAAATGATAAAAAAATACAATTTACCCCCCTTAACCCCTCTAAAAAATTAGGCTCCGACCCCAATTTACGGAACTTTTCAGGAAATGCTAAAGACGTCAAAAAAAAGCTCTCTACTGGAATTCGGCTTTGTTGGAATTTTTTGAAGTGAAAGTCTAATTTCCTTTTGCTATAACGGCTGGTCCGATTAAATTGAGACTTGAAACTTGTCATAAACCTAGCACAAAAGAAAAACGTTTCGGACAAAAACTACAAAAAATGATAAGAAATGGTAAAGTTTGCTATATCTCTGTCAATTTTAAGTTTAAAATAACGGGTGATTTTTTAGCTGGTTTGGTTTTGGCAACACTGGTTTTGACAGCTGACGTGTGTTTAGTACCTTGTGTTACTGTCAAACAGCTTCAGTTTGGTTTGCAATTTAACCATGGATCGTCTTACAAATGAACATCGCTTGCAAATTATTGAATTTTACTATCAAAATTCGTGCTCGGTTTGAAATGTTCATCGCGCGCTGCTTCCATTTTATGGTCGGCATTCTCGACCTTCTGAGCAGTCTATTCGGAAGATTGTGACCAAATTTCGCACCAAATTTACTTTGTTGGACATTAAACCACCAACACGTTTACGTACTGTGCGTAGTGAAGAAAATATTGCGGCCGTATCAGCTAGTGTGACAGAAGACCGCGAAATGTCGATTCGGCGCCGTTCCCAGCAGTTAGGCCTTTGTTACAGCACTACGTGGAAAATTTTGCGGAAGGATTTGGGCGTAAAGCCTTTTAAGATACAGCTGGTGCAAGAACTAAAGCCAGCCGACCTACCACAACGCCGAATTTTTGGTGAATGGGCTCTTGGAAAGCTGGCCGAGGATCCGCTTTTTTATCGAAAAATTGTGTTCAGCGATGAGGCTCATTTTTGGTTGAATGGGTACGTAAATAAGCATAACTGCCGCATTTGGAGTGAAGATCAGCCAGAAGCATTGCAACAGCTTCCAATGCATCCCGAAAAAGCCACTGTTTGGTGCGGTTTATGGGCCGGCGGCATTATTGGGCCATATTTCTTCAAAGATGATGCGAATCGCAGCGTTACTGTCAATGGTGAACGCTACCGAGCGATGATAACAAACTTTTTTTTGCCCGAAATGGAAGTTCTTGACTTGCATGATATGTTGTTTCAACAAGACGGTGCCACATGCCACACAGCACGCGAAACAATGGCGCAATTGCGAGGCGAGTTTGGTGAACAGTTAATTTCACGTTTCGGGCCGGTCAATTGGCCGCCTAGATCGTACGATTTGACACCATTAGATTATTTTTTGTGGGGGTATGTCAAGGCTAATGTCTATAGGGACAAGCCCGCTTCGATTGACGCACTGGAAGCCAACATCCATGCATTCATTCGTGAGATACCGGCCGATATGTGTGAAAGAGTATGCCAAAATTGGACTCAGCGGATGGGCTACCTGAGACGCAGCCGCGGTCAACATTTGCATGAAATTATCTTTAAACATTTAATTGCAAGGTTCAAACTATCGATTCAAATAAATATTTCATTCATTTTTTCGAATTTTTTGTGTTTTTTTTTTTTAAAAGTTCTAAGCCTCTTAAAAAATCACCCGTTACTTATTTAACATGACATTGCAGCCTCTCCTTTTTTTAAAGTATGCCTTGAGCTTATCTCCGAAAAAAATTGTGCGCAATTTAGGAAAAGTCAATTTTTAAATTTTGATTTTTGTTATTTTAAAAAAAAAACAAAAACAAAACAACCATTTTGAATGAAAAAATTGTCAAACTCGGCTTATACCAAAAATAAATAATTTAGTACAATTTTCGGTTAAACATTTTTTTTGTGTATCTAGAAGAGAAGGCTTGCAACTAGAGCACATAAGTACTCGTACTTGGTGTAAGGTCTTCGAAAGCCTAAAGTTTTTATTAATGGTTTCCTTAAGTACAAACAAACATGGTAGGCGTGCAATGACGTGACGTTTTATTTTTGATTATCCTTGAAATTTTAATCCCGACTGAATCCACATCCATTTCTGTCCGTATATTAGCAAATATACCAATTTGTACTAAAAAATTTTCTTATCAACAATAATAATTCAAAATTTGAATTATTTCTGATACTCACTAACCAAAATCCAAAACATTCAGTTTGATTTATTCATTTAAAACTTAGAACAAAAAGTTTGTCACCCATGCTTTTTATTACTAGCGAAAATTAATTAATGATAAACTTTTAAATTCTTGATGAATTTAATCAATTTAACTATTTCCACAATAACAAACTAAATATCAACAAACTCAAGTGATGTGGAATTTAAAAAAAATTATTTGTTGATCCACGCAAATAAAACAAAAAAACCGATCCCGTTAAACTTGAATCCCTTACTACTTACAATTAAAAATATTCGTCTCATTTGAATTTGTTCAGAAAAATATTATAATCTCAAATCTCATTGCAAGCAAACCACTGCCGCTGTCATGCGCTTTTGTCAGTTTTTGTTGTTTCTAAGAAATACAAATAAAAATCTCTTAGATCGCGACGCTTAATTATTAATAACGCAAACAAAATCAATAAATTTAAACAAACAGAGCAGCATAACATGGAAAGAGTTGTGTGTATTTAATTCTTGCTATCTAAAATAATCAGTTTGTATTTTCTGACTCACACACTTATGCGCCGCGCGCTGTCTACTTGCCGGCACCACTTTGTTGGAGTAAGTTCATTCATCAACATTTATAAAGCCATGAGCGGATAAAAAAATTGTTTTTGATGGAAATTCGAAATTTATTTTAAGTCTTAATACAGCTGGAAATTTCCTAGAAAACTAAAATATTTTGGCAATAATTTGAAGGAAATGCAGGGTCGCAAGAGCAAGGTTAAGTTAGCTTAGGTTAGGTAGAAGGGGCAAGCTCTTCACCATAAACTGTATAGTATGTGATCGTGATGCCTACACATGATATTTGATAATATATATTTTCCGCTTAAGTAAAAACCAATCAATTTGAGGAGTCTTAGCACTGCACTACCCCTTCTTAGATCCAGCCTTGTTTAAAAACATTGAAAATAAATATTTCTTTCGGAAATCTATTGCATACACGATACACCAAAGCTTTTTTTTAAAGAAACTTTCAAAATTAATTTGTTTTATTATTGTTACTCGCATAAAGCTGAAATATTTTCTGCACTATTTGTGGTGGCGGCTTATTAATTAAGGTGAAGATGTTAATAAAATTAGATTCAGAATCACCTGCTACATACTAACTAATTTGATAAAAAAGCTTTGAGTATTTTGTTACAGAAAATTACCACAAAGATTAGAACAGTGGAGTTTGGAGTCTATTTGAAAGGAGCTTTTGAGTTAGAAATTATAATGTTAAGCGAAATGTTAAACAAAAATTATTGAATTTGGAGTAAGCAAGAAGTAATCAATACATTACATTTCTAGCAAAGATTATTCGTAAATATATATATATATATATATATACTATAGCCAAAATTACCTACTAAAAGTTTAAGGGCCCGTACACATTGTTTTCCCTTGTAGCCTTATTTACTCATTAAAAGAAGAAAAACAATCCCACTAAGCTGATTTTTCGTGAAAACTTTTATTTCGATGTCTTAAGCATGTCTTGAAAATATTCCTAGTTTCACCCAAGAACTTTCTTGTGGGATGATAAAAGGGGTAAAGGAAGTTTTACTCATGTCTTTTTTTAAATATCTCGAAAACTTTCAACTAAGCGAGGAAAAAAGTTTGGGGTCACTACCATGAAACCCTTCTCGCAACTGGAACAGTGATGAAAATTGTGACTTTTTAAAAAACCACAGTACATTATTTAGAAATTTTCAAAAACTATGAAAGTCTTTTTTCTAAATTCCAACTACGGACAGTACCAGCAGTGCGAACTTAAAGGAAGGGCCAGAGGAGGGCTATTTTTTGGACTGAGAAATGATCTTGGGAGCTGGAAATGTATACTTTCGAGACCTGTGAGGATACGATAAAATTTCGTATACTTGATAAACTAACGGAAATTATGTTGTGCGGTGCTGCTGACAACTTTAGCACGCTGCTTGTTGGAGACCTTAATGCAAGAGAAGGTAATAAAGAAGGAGTAGAAAATGATTTAGCGGGTATCCAGCGGAATTCAAAAGACCAAACGAGTAATGTAAGAGGAAATAAACTTATGGACCTATGTGACTGTTGGACTACAGCTTCAGAATAGAACCAGTGAGGGAGGCTGAAATGGAGAACTAACTTTTGTGGGGTAAAGTTATAGTTTCCTGGGAGGTTAATGAACCAACTATGTCACTGATTTTGCAGTGGAACAGGTTTCATTTTCTGATCAAATGCCAATGGTCGTAATTTTTATGCACAGCAACTGCTACCCAAAATGGTATGGAATAACACCAAAGATTGTGTATGTAAATGGGGCCTCACCTTTTAAACCAGGAAATCTCTAGCATAGGTCAATTAGAAGAAACAATTAAGCTCACATATCTAGTACCCAACATCGTCAATAAAAAATCTCCAACCTTCAAAGAACATTGGTTCCATGAAAATTGCAAGAAAGCAAGGGATGCATCCAATTCATGGCTTAAACGGTTTCGGAAATTTAATGATTCAGCATCAAAAAACTTATATCTTGAAGCCAACAAAAAATTCAAAATCCTTGTCAGCAGTAAGAAAAAAGCAGTAAGAAAAATGTCAGGCTCGTAAATTGGCTCTTAGTAAGAGCAGCTGTGAGTTCTGGAACTTGGCTCGCAAACTTAATGGAAAAACTTTTATAATCAATTCGAATTTAAGCCCACAAGTACTGCAAAACCATTTTGCACAACTTTTAAATCTATCAGCACTAAATCCGGTTCAATTCTATGATGCTGCACCACGTTTTTGTGATGTCATATTGGACACTACTTTCACGGAGCGTGATGAGGAAGCAGCGATAGATGGACTAAAAGATGGCAAAGTGGCTGGATCGGATGGAATACCTTCCGAATTGTACAACAGATAGCCTTATTAAAACACTCACTTGCTTTCAATTACGGAGTCATACCGGACCAATTCAAGGAAGCTTTGATATTCCCTATCTTTAAAAAAAGTTGTGCAGCGGACCCTGCCAACTACAGAGGCATTTCATTTTTGAGTGCATCGTATAAAATTTTCTCCGCAGTGCTACAAGAGTGTATTAAAGTGAGGATTGCGGAAAATAACTTTTTGAAGGAGTTTCAGGTGGGCTTCAAAATTGGAAATTCCACGATTGATCCCGTCTTTGTACTTAAAAGTATTCCTGACACGAAGTAGAAAGCTCTATATTTTATTCGTAGATTTCAAGGCAGCATTCGATACGGTAGACCGTAGTGCATTAATGTACAAGCTTCACGGGATGGGCCTATCACATAAAGTTGGCCACTTAATCCAAAACCAGTATGTTGATACAAAGGCAGAAGTTTGGAATGAAGAACTTAGATCGGATTGGTTTCAAACGAAAGCAAGAGTAAGGCAGGGGTGCACGCTCAGTCCAAGTTTATTTGCTCTCTTTTTGGAAGATCCTATCGACTTTTTGCCAGGAGGTATTGAATACGGAGGAATCCAAATTAAAGCCCTTTTGTTTGCGGATGACGTAGCACTGATGGCTAACTCAGCTGGAGCTCTACAATTGATGATAAAAAAAACTGTTTGAATATTGTGTCTTATCATTGGCGGATACAAGGGGGGGGGTCATGGGGGTCATGACCCCCCCTGGGGCTTTTCCCAGATATAAAATATTAGACAAGTTAAATTCAATTATAAACAAAAAATTTCACTGATCAAAGGATATAATCCACCTTCAAATTTATTTTAATTAACCGTGCGTATTAAAAGAGTTAAAACACAAAAATCAAAGTAAAAAATACATATCGTGGGCCTTCTTTCAAAACAAATTTCAAATTTGAAAAATTGCTTAGAAGACACAAAACACCGATTTAAAACGTAATAAAATGGAATTTTAAGATAATGAAAGGTTTTTAAACTGGTTTATAGAGCCAAAAGAAACCATGACACAGTTACTAGACATTGATATTCGAATTCAGTAATTATTGTTGACTAAAAGTACATTAAAATGTCATTGAAGGACTTGGTGGGTTTTGACAGAAAGCCGACAATATGTACATCGTTCGTGAAAAGTTGAAAAAATAATTCTTCTGCCAGAAAAACAATAAAAGTTTTCTTTTCAAGAATAATACAAAACTCTACTTTTTGTTTTACCTTAAAAATAATTTGAAATTGATTTGATGATTTTGTGAACATTTCTGACACCGTACTCCGAATCAGATGACAAATTTCATGGCATCCCGTATATGTACTCTTCGAAGGGTTACTGCTCATATAAGGGCAGGTAGTGACAGTAGATAATTTTTCAGACATAGAATTTTCAAAAAGTAATACTGAACCATGAAAAAACACTGAAAATTCATTTAAAAAATGTATGTATGAATCTAGGTGACCTTTAAATTTTGTTCAGTGACCTGGAATGACTTAAAAAATAAAATCCCATTAGAACAAATCCACAACCAATTAATGTAGCTAGTTGACCTTATCAACGGCCTTTTGAATTGGGTACAAATTACAAAACCGTGCCAATGAAAAACTCGCATTCGAGATCTTGCAAATAAAAATCCCGCTAATTATGTGACCACTCAATTTTGAGCAGGTATTCGAGATTTTAATTTTCGGAATTTTGGTTGACATTTCCAAGATTGTAAGGTGAGAATGCTATGTTTTATTTTTACTTAGTGTGAGATATCATTTTTCAAGATCTATAAATAATGCAGTTTCGATATTTTTGATTTTGGTATCTTGCAAACTTCTCACAGTGAAGTGCGAAAGATTGGGTGGTACTTGGAAAAAACTTTTACAGTTGATTCAAAATTTTCAACTCAACAAATTTATAAAATTAAACTTTCTGGACTTTTTACTGATCGCATACATTCTTTGCAAATATCCTAAATGACATATCGCTTGCTTAATCTCAAAATCAAGGTCAAGCAACCATTAGGCTGTGATATACCTGTGCTACAGGCTATAGGTCCTATATGTTTGCTAGATAAAGCGCAGCTCGCTGTATAATTTGGCTAATGAGCCGCAATTAAGAATAAAAAGAAATGTTGATAGTTTTTAGAACTCTTTTTATTATACCATATTTCACCGCTATTTATACTACTTAAAAATCATTGGGTTATCCCCACTTGTGCTTAAGAACTATATTACAAATACTTTTGTGCTGCATCAGCATTCTATTTTTCAATATATACTATATGTTGGGGCAGTCTAATTATGACTCAATGAAATTATGAATCTGGAACATAATGTAACAAAATACTTCTACGACACTTCATATGCATAGTCACCCAAGTGGTGGCAAAGCCCTGAGCACAACACTCAGTTTCGTTTGACAAAAACAAACAAATAAATGAATTTGATTTCAAACTTTATAGTTTCGAATATCAATGAAATTACTATTTCAATGGTGTCGATCGAATACTACATGTGACTTTGTTTACGTTTGAGAAATGAGAAATGATTTTACGTTAATGAAATGAAAGAATGCTTTTATTACACTACAAGGCAACTAAGTTGTTAATTGCGATCAACTTTTAGTCTCTAGCACTATGAAGTAACTTAAAGCATAGAGCAACTCGAAGACATGAGTGGTAGCAAGCCTGAGGAAAAACTACCTCATTTTCCTTCGTTTTCCCAAGACAGTAATTGCTTACGCTTTCCCACTAACTTGGGTGCACCATTTTGGGAATACAAAGTTTTTTGTTTTGTAATTTTGACGTTTCATGAATTTGTTTTGTTCGGGGGATGTCATTAAGGAAAGTGGTAAGTATAACAAAAGTAGCTTCTAGTTGCCAGGCAAAAGATCAAAATAGATCTTGTAGAATAAATACGATCTTATTGTAAATGAGTTAAGATTTTAAGGGCAAAAATCAACTTTTCCTAAACAATATGTTTAGTATCTAGTGGCATGATGGTTCTGGCTTCAATTCCTTAATTAATTAACTTATTTTTCAAAAAATATTTTCAATGGAAATAAAATGTACGACTGTATTGCAGGTACTTGCTCTGGTGTTCAAGTTGCCTGTAATTAAGAACTTTTAAAATATGCCAGTAATTACATATATAAAGAATATAAAAATATATAAAATAAGGGCATTTAAATTGTTCTTTTAATTGTTTAACAACTTTTCAAATAGCTTAAAGCTCAAAACCAATTTGATAACTTGAAGAAATATGAATATAAGCACAAAAAAAAATTTAAATCGTTGTAGCGATTTTCTCAAAAAGCTATTTTTATATTAAATTAAATAATAATTAATTTTAAAATACATTTATAAACTAGTTTCAAAACAATTCATCAACGCGTTCTTGAAATATTGAATTTTCAAAACAAAAATTAATATCTTCTTAAGAGGCCAACATTTATTTTTTTATTTTGACATGCAATATTATTGAGATTTTTATGGAGCTTTTGCAATGCAATTTTTGATTGGAATTCTTTGAAAAAATCGAAGTTCAAAAACCATTAAATGGCAGGTACCGTTATAAACAGTTTTTTGGATTTTTTTTTCCAGAATGTTCACCATACCTACAGTATTCTACTGTTTTTTATCAAATTCGTTGAAGCTGTTTTTCAGATAAATAAGCTTTTTCTTAATGGTTGTATAGCAAGTACCGTAATTTTAAATGGTACAAAATATCCCCTCCAAAGAATTTAAAAAAAAATTATTTAAAAATTTGAAGAGGCTGTCAAGGAATAGACAGACAAACAACCAGACAGAATTCTGCCACCCACTTTGCTCGAATACAAAACTTGCTTTAAATCGTAAGTAAAAATTATTTTTGGGTCCAATACTTTATTGAAATTTTAAGAAACGTGACCCCCCCCTGGGGCAAAGTCTGGATCCGCCCTTGTGTCTTATGGAGTTGGGTGGTTAATCTGGAAAAATCGAGAGTGATGATCGTAAAAAAAAATGGGGGTAGAGCCTGTGCCAGTGGAAAATGGTATTACAACGGTGATATTATCGAAGTTGTCAAAAAATACAAATATCTTGGAGTTTGTCTGACCAAATATATGAATATGGCAGTTGCGGAATCGGTCCCTTTGTATGCTGCTCAAGTTTGGGGAGGAAGAAAATATGAAACTGTGGAAAAGCTTCTCAGTTTCTACGTTAAGAGATTTTTTCACCTTCCACC
Organism: Dasysyrphus albostriatus; assembly: GCA_946251815.1. Classification (NCBI taxonomy): domain Eukaryota; kingdom Metazoa; phylum Arthropoda; class Insecta; order Diptera; family Syrphidae; genus Dasysyrphus; species Dasysyrphus albostriatus. The sequence continues at coordinate 85,642,271 of OX276335.1, forward strand.
TAACTCTCCTAACTATATGGTTATGATCGATACTGGATTGTCACCATTGCTTATAAAAACGCTTAAGCTCCAGCGGCGTATACAGCTCCATTTCTTGGTTTCATACCAAAACAAAAATCCAATTCAGTTCTTATAAATTTATTAATTAAAAGACTGATCCACGGTTTCCATTTTTTTCGCTTTTTGTACTTTTTTTGGAATTAATTTCTGCTGGTCCCACAAATGTTACCATTTTGTTTTTAATTATAAAGACGCTCGATATAGTGAGGTAATAAAACCAGCCTGTGCACTCCTTCGAGATTGTTTACTTTTTCGCAAGCTTTCATCAATGAGGTTTAAAAAAAGAAACACTTGTTCAGTGTCCTTAAGCAATGTTACATTCTTTCGGGACATTTTTGTAAAACAAAAAATATGTTTTTATATATAATTTTGTGTGTTCAATATAGTTAATTTTTTTAGATTAACTAAATCGAGCGTCTACTGTATTTTTATTTGCTGACAAAGCTTAAACATTTTTATATTAAGGGTATTCATGCAACTTCGTAAAACCGTAGATAAGTTTACAAATTTGTTAAATTTATCTTTTGGTTAATGAACTGTCAAATTTTGTATGGGAAATGACTTACACAATTTTGTTAAAGCTATCAAGGGATTTTGTTCGTAAATTAACCAAACTGGTTAAACTTATCCAAACGTCATTGTGACTCTTACTCTGATTGAATTACCTAGCATTTAATCAAATGTATAACAAAGGTCGTTCATGCATACTTTTTACACAATTTGTAAACTTACGACGTTGCATGAATACCCTTATTATTTTCTGGGTAAAACACAAATTTTGTTGAGCTGAGTTTTGGAAACCAAATTTTGATCCACTCCCGAATTTTAAAATGATCTTGAGGTTGTGTACCAAAAATATTTCGTATGGATTTTTTGTGCACGCTAAAAAATATGTAGGTTTTGGAGATGTTAACCTTAATATTTTACTTAATATTAATATTTTTTAATATTTTTCTTAATATCTTACGTTTGAAGACAGTTTTAAGCGACAGTTTGCGTTAATTTTTTTTTAATCCGATAAGGGGATAATAATGAGGGAATAATTTTCCTATTTATCAATCAAAAATTGTGGTAGTTAGAACCACTCTTTTATTGGAGACAAAAATTCTTAGCTTCCACAATTTGTTTTTGTTGAAGCCTGAAAATGAACATGTGAAATATTGGCTGCAGATCAGATCTCAATCAAAAAATGTTCTTAGGGTGTATGACAGGGCTGTGTCTAAGGGTGGGTCACTGGAACAAATGCCTCAGGTGCCTTCCTATGAAGGGGGCCATGCCGTTCTGCGAATGGCTCGCCATGAATGGTGCCATGAAATGTGTTTGCGGAATATTTGTTAACGAAAACTGCAAAAGTCTTCTCTTGAAAAATGCAAATACAAATTTTACTGCGTTAGTATTGTGTTCAATAGTCAAGTTCGCTAAAGTCACGAATATGAATACATCATCTAGGGTGCAACTCAGCAGTACAAAAATCGAGTTGATGACTATTGAAAAGGCAGAGAGCATGTTTGTAAACGTCAAAAGCTTTAGCAAGTAAATTGACTGGCGTTGATGAAAACTAATTTTCAACAAACAGGACGATTACATATTATTTGTCACGACGCTTTCTGCGTCAAAAAAACGACGATCATATCACGAACAAATTGACTTTGACTGACCGATATTGTGATCAATTCATAGTTAAGGGAATAATGTTTAAAAGCACGCTTAAAATGCGTTGGATTGTCATCAATCGAATATACGATTGATACGATCAAAAGAAAATGTTTTTTAAACATAATCCAAAATTAATAGTAACTGTTAAGTTCGTGTTTAAAAGTCAGACAAGAATGTATGATTAGAGTTTTTGTTGATTTCATTCAAACATTCCAGGCAGAGCGATGTATTTTAAGATACGTTGCGTTGGAATGAAATTAACGATAGAAAAAATATCGAACTAAAAATAAAAATGTCGACAGGTTAAAAAATCGTCATGACCCCGTGACCCCCCCCCTTGTATACGCCGTTGTTAAGCTCCAGATCGACTATGTACTTAAAGTTATGCAAATGCCTGATCATCACCTACCAAAAAAGGCAGCAACGCAAATGTTCCTGTTTAAATTTTGTAAAATCGCTCTCATAGAAACAGAATACTCAATGGTGATTTTTAATTAGTGTTTTATTTAATTTTTAAATTAAAATATTTTATTTGCTTTAAAAATGGAATTGTCAATCAGGCAGACGGCAAAGCCATGCTTTATAGATTTTTGTAATTTTATGCCTTTTTTTTTTTTTAAATGCAAAAATAAAAATCTCTAACATCTAATCTAATTGGAAATTTTCTTCAGATTTTAGTGTCATCAATTTTTTCTTACTTTTGTCAGATTAAAAATTGCCCTTTCCCATGACAACTTTTATGCGCCCCCTTCACGTGCCTTGGGTAAGAAATGGTGAAAATCAATAATGTGATTCTATGGTTTAAAGTGTGTTAAGTCCAACGAGAGTTTTCGCGTCATCGTCTAAAAATTTCGATTTATAGTCTAATGTTTACAGTTTGAAAGCAGCAATCCTCTTCTCGTCTTTGTGACAGTGTTGCCACCATGGCGTCACTTCTTAAATGTTAAGTTAGAATATTAAGTATAGTATACCAAAAATCAACCCTTAAGGTTGAAATAACAGGTATTTCCTCATATCATTGACTAAGGCAACAACTTATAGTCCAGTCAATTTGTGCTCAAAAAGGCTCTTAGAGAGCAAATTATAGGTTAGTTTTTATTTTGCCCCTCTTTTATGTTTTCGGGGGTGCTAAATCCGAATCTGAGGTTTGCGAACAAAATTTCGTGACGCAACATGCAAAAAATTATGCAAAAATTTATTTTCTGGCTCGCAAAATACCATTGTTCGAAAAATAAATTAAAGTAAAATTGAAAGTGTACAAAATTTCCAATAAATAAAAGTGCTGAGACAATCCATTTGGACTCAAGTGCTAGTTGAAAATTGACGTATTTTTACTATTTTCGAAAATCCACTCCAAAGCACTAAGTAAACACTTTATATGAAGGTTTTTCACTTCTGTCTATGACATGAACCAAGATATACTTTTCTGATGGTCTTGGATGCGCTGAGTTTGAACCTGGTCTGAAAATTGCTCTAGCATGTCACGTTTTATAGATATTCGAATCTTAAGACAAAACATAAATTTTTTAATGCAAATTTGGGGTTATATTTTTTTTCGAAAAAATGTTTATAATCATTCTAAGCATTGAATATTTTACTTCATAATTCTTTTTGAATTTTTCAAATACCCTTATTCCTCTTCGAGAAATTCTTAGTCTATATTTTAGACTACGTAATTAATAGAAATCAGTCAATTTGCATTTTTTAGCAGTTTTTGCAAATTTTTGCATGTTGCGTCACGAAATTTTAGTCGCAAACCTCAGATTCGGATTCAGCACCCTAGCAATACAAAACAATAAATAGGGGGAAATCAAAACTACCCCACAATTTGCTCACGTTGTGTCCTTTTGAGCAAAATTGATTGGATTTTTCGAATAACGTATAGCTTATGGCGAAAACCAACGATTTCTCAAAGGTGAATAGTGGTATTTAAAAAATTCAAAAAGAATTATGAAGTAAAATGTTTGAACTTTAGAATGACTATAAACATTTTTTCGAAAGAAAATACCTCGACAAACAATATAACCCCAAATTTGCATAAAAAATGCACGTTTTGTATATCTTTAAATTCTATAAAACATGATATGCTAGAGCAATTTCAAGACCAGATTCAAACTCAGCGCATCAAAGACCATTAGAAAAATATATCTTGGTTCAAGTCATAGACAGAAGTGAAAAATGTTCACATAAAGTGTTTACTTAGTGCTTTGGAGTGGATTTTCGAAAAAAATAAAAATACGTCAATTTTTCAATTTTCAATTAGCACTTGAGTCCGTATAGATTGTCGTGGAAAAAAAACCTTAGACAGAGATTTATTGGAAATTGTGTACACTTTCAATGGTAGGTAGGTAGGTAGAGATGGCAGTCGCTAGCCCTGGCCTCGCGACTCAATTAGCGCTGGAGTGCGCCGTTTTGATACCAATTACTTGTGTTAACCTAGTAGGGATTTAATACGGAATTATATGGCTTTATAGACTTTAACGGACTATTGTTAGAGCCATTTAGTCGCATTCAGAAAGATAATCAGATCTTTGATTTTCTTCTCAGAAAGCTCTTTTGGGTCATCGAGGAAGGCCTTTCCAAAAGATGACAATCTAGAATTGGCTAAAGCAGGGCAGTTGCAAAGAAAATGAACTACAGTTTCTTTTTCTTGAGGGTCTCCACAGCTACGACAGTGGGAGTTGTAGGGGATTCCCAGCCTCCTTGCATGCTCCCCTATGGGCCAGTGTCCGGTGCATATTGCTGTGATCCTGGCTATATCGCGCCTGGGTCTGCATATAAGATCGTTAGAACGAGTTTTGTTATAGGATGGCCATATCATTCTTGATATGACACAGTTTGTAAGACTGCTCCATCTGAGGTTAGATTCATCGAGAAAAATCGAGAAAATATTTCTCTTCATAGCACCAATAGGCATATTTACATTTACCGCTAGTGAGCTATGAAGGGCTGAGCCTTGTCGAGCTAAGACGTCAGCCCGTTCATTACCCTCTATGTCACTGTGACCTGGAACCCAAATGAGAGTGACCTGGAGGTTAATGTTCAGACTTGATAGTTCATCTCAACATTGCTGAACAAGTACAGAGGTGGATGTAGCCGATTTAATAGCCTTAATGGCAGCCTGGCTGTCGGAGCAAATTGCTGTGTTCCTGAATTGATTATGGTTTGAAAGGCATAGAAAGCTATGCAGGCTTTCTTAACCCGTTCTTCAATATTTACCTTCCAATTCAATTTGGGGTCAAGAATAACTCCGAGGTATTTTGCCTTAGAAGATAAGGATAGAGTTTGTCCGTTAAGTCGAGGTGGGGTGAAGGTAGGTATTTTAGTCCTGGTAGTAAAGAGTATCAGTTCCGTTTTACTCTGATTAACCCCTAGTCCACTACTTGTGGCCCAGTTGCTAACTTTTTTCAGAGCCGACTCAGTGATTTCGCTAATCACTGTGGTAAACTTTCCTGAGACCAATAAAACCAAATCATCAGCATACGCTACTGCTTTCACACCACTACATCTTAGCTTGACAAGAATTTTGTCCATGACTAAAAGCCATAGAAGAGGGGAGAGGACCCCACCTTGGGGTGTTCCTCTACTAACATATTTAGTAGCTGTAGTGTTTCCCAACGATGCTTGAATCCTTCTGTCACTGAGCATAGAAACAATCCATTCAGATATGAAGCCTTCTATCCCGAAGTGAGCAAGTGATTCGCGAATGGATTCAGTTAGGACATTATTGAAGGCACCTTCCACGTCTAGGAAGGTTGCGAGGGTATATTCTTTATAGTGAATTGTCTTCTCGATTGTACGAACCACTTCATGCAGGGCAGTCTCCGTAGACTTGCCTTTGAGGTATGCATGTTGTGATTCATCAAGAGGACGACCAACTAGTATAACTCTAATATGAGTGTCAAGAATGCGCTCTAGTGTCTTTAGTACAAAAGATGTCAGGCTAATTGGTCTGAAGTCCTTCGCGGATTCATGACCTCTCTTACCGACTTTCGGAATGAAGACCACTCTTACATGTCTCCATGACTCAGGTACATGATTGAGATAGAGGCAACCTTTGAAAATCATTTCAAGCCATGGCACTGCCAAATCTTGCAGTTTCTGTAGCATAATAGGTATTATGCCATCAAGGCCTGGTGATTTATAAGAGGAGAAAGTATTAATGGCCCATGAAATACCATCTCCAGTTATAACGGAATTGATTTGCTCCCTATGAGCTAAATTGGTGTTCGTATTACTAGGCGTTTCAGGGTTGCTGTTCACGCAACCCGGGAAATGCGTTGTCATCAGCAGTTCCAAGGACTCAGCTGGAGAGGCTGTCCAGAGATCGTCAGATTTTTTCAGGAACGAAGGATTGCAATGTTCCTTCGATAACACTTTACACTTTCAATGGTACTTTGATGTAATTTTCGAATAGCTGGTATTTTTCGAGCAATTAGTGAAAAACTCCCAGAAAATGTATTTTTGCATATTTTTTTGCATTTTTTCCATGTTTGCGTCACGAAATTTTAGTCGCAAACCTCAGATTCGGATTTAGCACCCCCGGAAACATAGAAGAGGGGCAAAATAAAAACTACCCCATAGTTTGCATAGTAAAAATACAATAATCAGCCTCTTTCTCCGAAAAAATTGGCTCTAGGAAAGAAAGTGTTATACCCGTTTTTGAGTGCAATTCTTAAAGCTTTAATTTATGTATTGTCTTTTTTCCCTGTTTTAGTAGCTGAAAGTTCTTGAGAAATTTCAAAAAGACGCGAGTAAGACCCTCCTTAAACCCTTTTTACCTCCCTCACGAGAAAGTTATTCTGTGAAACTAGCAATAATTTTCAGGACATACTCAAGCTCAAGACATCAAAATAAAGAGATCCCACAAAAAATCACCTTTGTTTGATTTTTTTCTTTCTTGTTAAAGTGAGAAATAAAAGAAAACAGTGTTCACGGACCCCTCCAATCATTTTGATAGAAAAGTTAATTTTGAACAAAAAGGCTTAAGTGCAAAATTATCAAATTTGGCTTAGTTTCCGAGGCATATCAAAAACATTGACAGGTGGACAGTGTTAAAATTCTCTCAGTAACGTCGCATGGGTAGATACAGTTTTGAATTTTCGGTTTTAGACATGCTTATGGCCAAAAAAACATATTGAATAATAAAAACCCTTGCAAGTGATTTTTCCTTTTTTAAAACGTTCTAGTTCAGTTTTTGGAAAATTTTAATGGTAGTAATTTAAAATTTTTCTTTTTATTGAAAAAAAGACACATTTTTTTGTCCCAATTTTTTTTTGCAAATTTCTTTTAATTGGCAATATTTCTATCTATTCCACTTTTCAAAGTGCAATTTACTCTCACTGCGAGAGGAAACTTATTACACCCGAAATTTTGTAGAATTTTTTTCCACCTAAAATCTGAAATTTAAGATATTATTTATTCATTTATCTACAGAAATACACCAGCATTATGGAAAATAAATAATGAGGTATGTAACCCCCCTGCGTGGGCTCATTAAAGGATTTAGGCTGGGTGCGAGGTTAGGTGTATGAGAAGTTTCTTTTGCATTTAAGGAATCTAGATTTAAAGAAGCTATGATTAAAAAAGTAAAGTTGATTCTCATACCAAGTGGACAAAACCTCCACTCTCCAAGTGGAGATCTTTCTCACTAAAAAGTGCAATAAATTCCATCTCTCTTTGAGAATAAATTGCACATAAAAAGTGGAACAGATTCCCCCTTATGACGGAATAAACTCCCGTGTGGAGAAGATGCCAGTAGAATTGTTTCCCTGCACCGTCAATAACCTTTTCATCGATTTTAAGGCCGCTTATGACAGCATCGATAGGGACGAGCTATATAGAGTATGCAAGTATGCCTAGTTGGCATACCTCTCAAACTTGCCCGTTTGTGCTGGATGACGATGGAGAATGCACGTTGCTTCATCAAAGTCAGCAAAGGCCTTATCGATACCATTGATTTTAAAAACGATTTTAGACAAGATGACACGCAGTCATGCAACTTCTTTAACATCGTTTTTGAAAGAATAGTGCAAAAAATACGTTTATTTTTTTGAGTTTTGAGGAGGAAGCCAAGATGATGGGTTCAATGGTATTTGAAGACAATACCAGATATATGCTGTAAGCAAGAATGGACACCCAACACTGATACCTCGAACAGAACTTCATTGCAGACAAGTCAGCTAAATAAACAATTTTGTGGTAGTAAGAGCCCCGTCCACCTAGTAGGCACCACTATAAACTCAGTGTATCGAGCAAAAAAAGTACAACTTTTTATCGTGGGACATAGAACTACGTCACTGCTACGTTTCAATGCACTGAACATTATTTCTCGAAGTTCTAATGCACACATTCGTTAAGATAATCCACAGAGTTAACTTAAAAAATTTGACGTACAGTCCTGAATCAATTTGAATATACATATTTTTCCTCTAAGTTTTTATCCAAAAGAAATGAAAAAATAAACTCTCAAACTTTTGCTGCTGAAAGTTGAAAATTATTATGTTTAGTTACCAAAACCATAGCCACCTTATCTAACAGGTATACACTCAAAAAGATTCAGAAAAAAAAACCAAATCCGCATACAACTTTTATAGTGCATCTTGAAAATATAAAGTTTATTGGGAGCACAACTTCTGACCTTTGAAGTAGGTACAAAATTAACTTCAACCAATGTTTAGACCACTGTATAGACTATACTCACCTTAGAATCATAGCTCATTGGTCATTGCACATCTAACTTACGACACTAAAAAGTAAATAAGAACTTCTTGAAGTTATTTTCGTTATTTAATATATGACCACCACAAATTCTACATATAGCAAGAGAAACGAAGAAAATTTTATCTCGTTTCTTGGTTTTTGAGAAGTTTTTCTCTTCCGGAGTGGTGCATCTTCTAAATACATAAACCTACTCCTTTATGTTTTGTATATCTTACCTACACCTAGAAGTATGATAAAGTTCCGTTTCCTTCAAAGCTTGCTAGAGCTATAGTTGTGCTTCTTCAGTGCCGGATTTTAAGGACTTTTTGCCTCTAATGCTCATTAAAAATTGTCAGAAATTGTTCTGTATTTGTGAAATTTTGATGGAACAAGGTTTAAGTCTTTTTCTCATTTGTTTTTCTCATTTCGTTTCTCCATTAATTTTAAAAGTCAAATTTGTCTTCAAAAATTTATTTGTAAAATTCTCCAATCTGATTTGGGGTTCCTAGATGTGAGATGCCTTAACCTCTCTCCTTGGCTTGCCTACTTATGTATCATTAAATCCGACACCGTACTTTGTACACTCGTATAGATAGGTACCTACAAAGGACCACTAAACTATGGAATAACTTTTTACGGAGTTCCCTCTCCACCGCAGGAACTTGAAATATTTTTGTTAATAATTTATATCACCTGAAAGCTGAAAGTTGGATAGTATTTCAATTTAGTGCTCCTCATGTTGTGTAGGTTGTTGCTGGGTCTGCTATCAGTGCAGGTCATCCATTGCACGCCATTAGTTTAGTTCAGGCGCACACCTTTGGTTCCGTTTTTATTGCGAAGGGGTGGATTCTGCATCGTCATGAGTGTGTGTTGCCTTTCAGCAAAGTTTCAGGTTAGGTTTTGAGTTTTCAACAAATTTTCGCAAAATATGAAGAAGAGAGAGGACTTTTTCGCCGGTTGTTTTGGGTCTGATTTATTGCGAAACAAACCTCGTATATGTTATTTTTATTACACAGCATAACATAAAATAATAAATCTCGGGAAGGGCGCAAAATTGAAAACAACAAAAAAATGATAATGTTTTGATTAAATTACATTATTAAATTTAAGCACAAGTTATATCACTGTGAAACTGAAAACCCATAAAATCTAAAATATAAGCCCATGCTAGGTTAGTATCAGTAGGTACGTTGCATTAAGTGTGAGGGTTCTTTAGCTCTTGTTCGAACCCCACCTCTAAAAATTAAACAAAAAAACAAGCCTGACTATTTAGTGTAGACTTAAACATAGTACGTTGAAAAGGATCTTATGTGACGTTAAACAAGGATATGCCTCTATAAGTTCTCGAAAGACTCATGATCGCCGTTTTTATAGATGGGGCAAGCCTCTGAAGCTGATAATCTAGTCATCGGGAATGCTTCATTTTAGCTATATATACTTTGTATTTCTGATGACTGGTCTGTCAGCTCTATATGTCCTTTCTTCAAAAAAGTTGATCTTATGCCTTGCAAAAACAACTATCGAGGCATATCTCTTTGACTAGGTCGCATGCAAAATTATATTCAAAGTACTGCGTGCGTGAGCATCTTTTGCCATCAATAAGTACCAGAGTAGCTTCCAGGCAGGTTGACTTTTTTTCAACCAATCTATCTGTCCAACGTCTATAGGGTAAAATCGGCATCATCAGCCATTCCAGAAAGGCCCTTTGAAAGGCTTTTACGGTAATTGAAGAATAGTTGAAACTTGTTGCTGTTCAAGAAAACGAGGACAGACAAAAATACATGCTATTAACAAAAATTGAAAGATCTGTAAACCGGCTAGGACAAAACGTCACTGTTGATAACAAAATTTTCGAAATAGAGTTCACTAAAAAAATAAACATATGCAAACTTGAATGACGCACCTTAGTGGAGATCTGGCGAAGAATTATCCTAGCAAACTGGTCCTATGTCAGTTTGACACAATAAGTGGATTCAAAACACAACACCTTCACACGAACGACGAAATGCAAGCTCTTCAAAACCCATATATACTCTCAGTCATGTTTTATAACGCGAAACAGAATGGTGGGCAGAAGAAGAAACGGAGATCTAGCTGATACTAGGCTCTTTCGAACAAAAAATTCTTTAGCGGACATTTGGTTCCTGGGTGCTAGGAGTGGTGCGAATAGAGGAAAAGGTAGAATTGCGAACTCTGTGAGCTGATTCAAAATGGATGAGAAAACAAAGACAAAAGCTTGACAATGACGATGATTATATTGACTTTCGTTTTTCTCTAGATATAGAATCGTCATGGAGAACCAATTAATTTTCACTAAGTAGAACTTTAATCAAGTTGATAATTTTTCGTTAAATTTCATTCATTAATTGTATAAAATTGTTCTGACAGCTCCAAAGGAATCTCTCCACACTCTTTATTTTCATCTCTTTCAAGTGTCAATCTTTATCAATAGACTAAGAATAATAGCCAAATAATTACGAAACCTAAAGAAAAAATGTTCCAAGTTGTTATGCGCGTACCCAAAGTCCTTTGAAAGCATCTTATTGGCTTTCAAAGACGGATTGTATAAGAGAAGCTAATAATTATGATGCGAAAGTTGGAGAAATTTTTAATGCTGAATCGAATAATATCAAAACCATTGAAGTTTAGCTAAGAATATAGAGAGCATCAACGATGTTCCCAAAAACCACTCAGGATTATGTGTTTGCATGAGTGGTTCTTAGAAACTTCATTGCTTTCTATCTTCTTAAGGACTAACTATTGAGAGTTTAATCTATGATAACTTTTTTTCCAAACTGCAAGGTAAATATTTGTTGTATGCCCACTTTTTCCCTTTAACCAATAAGTATTGAATTAAATCGATGTAAAAATTTTACGTTAAATTTAACACCTCTTCAACACGTGTCAAAGTAGGTAGACAAACGATTATTATTAGTTCCACACCTCAAAGGCTATTACTGATGTGAATTACAAAAGCATGCAAATGACTTGACTTTTAATGTCGTTGTCTCTCAGTCTATAAGGCTTGGTTCTTACGGTAATTCATCACACGTTTTTTTCTGGCAGTATAAATCCAAACGGTTGTATAAATTCAAGCGGCAAACGTACAAACGTCACGTGAAAGGTTCTTTGCTAAATTAATACGTCACTGCACATTCGCACGGATTTGTACTGCAAAAAAACGTGCGCTGCATTGCTGTGTGAAGCAGGCTTTAGTTTGAAAAAATGTAGCCGAATTTTTGAACAAAATTGAAATATTTTTTAAAAATAAAAAAAAAACTTTTTAGACAATTTTGATAGGCAATACTTCCTCACAATAAAAAATGGAGTCGGTAACATCATTTTCAAGAAAATCGAAAATCAAAAAAGGGGTTCTATAGAAGGTAACATTAGGTATAAATAAGAGAAAGTAGTTAAACAAAAACGAATGGCATAGTACGCTATTTTTGGTTCTAAGAAAAAGTTTGAAGAAAATTGGCTGTAGCCGAACAGATACACAGAATTGTTAGATCCACTTTTTTCATCTTCCCTTTCATCGTTTTAACTTGTTTCTAATGCAAAGAAAAGATAAGTCTTTTTTTTAACATTTTTGTGTGGTAAGTAGCTACCTATAATGACCCTCTCTCAGGCCTTTCCCAGATAAAAATATATACAAATCAATCGTAACAAAACAAATTTCACTACTCAAAGGATAGAATCCGCCTTAAAATTCATTTCAAAAAACGTTATTGTGTGTTATTAAAGAGTCAAAACACAAAAATTCTATTGAACAAATTTGAAAAATTTTAAAGAAGTCTTAAAACTGGTTGATATAGCCAAAAAGAACTACGACACAATTACTAAATATTGTTATTTCAATTAAGTAGTTCCTGTTGACGAGAAATATTTTTGTTAATGCTATAATTTTGCAGTAAAAATAATTTTGAGACCATAACGTGACTTTTAAAATGACATTATTGTTTTTTAAGATAACCTAAATAAGTAAGGTACCTACATATTTTTTTCAGTGACCTGGAATGATCTTGAAAAACAAGTTCATTAAAATAAATCTATAACCAATTACCAAAACTAGTTGACTTTTGTTAGATGCCTTTCAGATTGGATTCAAATCACGAAAGCGTGCGAATGAAAATCTGACATTCAAAATCTCCTCAATAAAATTGCAACTAATAATGTGGCCGGAAAGTAAGCACTCAATTTTGAATATATTCGAGATTTTCAATGTCAATGTCAATGTCAATGTTTGTAATTTTAATGTTATAAAAAGCATATGGGTTCGATAATTTAGATTTTGATTTTTGCAAATATTTTCCCACAAATTTTAGCCAAATACTACACTCAAAGAAAAAAGCTGGTATAACCAACCAACTCGGTAGATCAGGTTAACCTGATTACCTGATTTTAATGTCGTGTTAAATTAACGTTGGTTTCAGGTAAATTTAACACTGCCTTAAAAATTAAAGCTGTAATTTTTACCTGAGAATCTTGCTAATTTTACATGTAAATCTAGTTAACTTCTCAATAAAATTAAGTTCAAAAACATGAATAAAATGTTCATGAAGATCTAGTTAAATTTACATGATTCAATGTTGAATCAACCCGGTATCCGATAATTATTATGTCTGGGATCTACGCGTCTAGGTCCCTTCTCCTACTGTCCAATTCATTTTTCATTAATCTGAAAGTATAGAAATTTATTACTTTCATTACTTTTGTACATTGTGCAGTGCATATATTATTTTATTTTAAAAATACTTTGTGATACTTACTTAGTTTTGAACTGGGAACATCTCACACATCACACATGACGGTAGTACGCATCCCCTAGACCACTCACTGTATAAAAAACTAGTGCCAAATATCAATAAGTTGAAACTGACCTTGTTTGGATGCCTTGTGTTTGTATGTACTTTAACACTTGTGTCACATTGAAATAACCTGGCAGAGAGTTTCTTTAACCATGGCTTGTGAGCTTGTTTCAACACTGGTAGAGAGCTACTTTAACAGACAACCAGGTTAAATTTAAATAATTTAATTTGGATGGCCTGTGTGTTTGTGTTTTAACACTGGTTTCACGTTAAATATAACTGACAAATGAGGTCAGGTTAAATTCAAAAGGTAAACATTGCAAAAATAACCATATAAAATGTTACTTCAACCTGATTTGTGGTAAAGTAGAAATTCATAACAAGCGGTGTTAAAAAAACCTGATCCCAGGTAAAATTAGCGCTTGTCACAATTTCTTGTTTACTAGAATTAAGTGTTAAAATAACAGTTCATCTTCTTAAATCAACTTGAGTATGGTAACATAGGCCACCAGGCTAATTTAACACTTAATATAAGGTTATTAAAATAAGGTAAATTTCTGAAATGTCTGTAAATTTATATGGGATTATACACCTTGTAAATTTAACAGGGCCCAGGTTAATTATTTTCCTGACTTTTTCTCTGAGTGTCCCTTTTTTGGACTAAAAACTGACCAATTGCATCGCATAAATTTTTTTAAAATATCCTATTTACCATAGCGTTTGCTAAAACCTCAAAATCAAGGCCTATCAACAACTAGGCAACTTAGTTGTGATCAACTTTTAGTTGCTAGCACTAAAAATTATATTAAAGCATAGAGCAACCCGAAGCGATTTGTGGCAGCGAGCCTATCAAAAGATTACTAGCAAGGAACTGACAATTACTCAAAAAAAAAGTTCTTTCACATAGCCGTTCAGAATAGGCAACAAATTGTGAAATCAATTACTGCCAACAATAAAATAATGCGCGACTGTATTGCAGGTAGTTCAAGTTGCTTGGAATTAAAAACTTTTAAAAAAGCATTCAAATCGTTCATTTAACTGTTCAAACAACTAATAAAATAGCTTAAAACTCAAAAACAAAGTATTTCATTTGATTACTTGAAGAAATATGAATACATAAACAGAAAAAATTTAAAACCGTTGGAGCGGTTTTCTTAAAAAAAAAAACAATTTTTTTTATCCATAAAAGACCTGGTAAGCCAATTTTGAATGTTATTTTTTCCAGAAAATACATACACCATACCTACAGTATTCCACAGATTTTTTTATCAAAACTGTCGTTTTTAAGTCGTTTTTAAGATGAATAAGCTTTTCTTTAACATTTGTATAGATGTATAAAAAAAATATATTCAAAATTTGAAGAAAATCGTGGTTTAGACTGTAGGTCGTGCCCGTGACAGGCAGACAGAATGGTGTCAAACACTTTTTTCATGTTCTCTCTTATCGTTATGTCGTGTTTGGTTGTTATCTTGAAATTTGTCTCCATGAATCCTATGAATACATAATATATCACAAGTAAAAATTGTTTTCGAGTTTATTAAAATTTTAAAAACGTGACCACCTCCTCACCCTTCGCAAAACCTAGATCCACCCCTGGCTTGTTGTTAATAAATTTTGGTCTGCAATTAAGTATTTCAATTTAGTTTGACAGAAAAACAGAATTGGACAGCTGTGATCTCACTAGGATCTTATTAAATTCTATTCAGAGTTTTAATCAAAAAAAGTGAGGTTAAAATATTGACAAATTAAAATCTTTATAATATTGTGATTGTTATAAAATATAAGTTCCTAGATTTCAACTGTCAAATTGGAACAGTAAAATGTATAGAAGATGGCAATAAATCAGTAATATATTTGGTTGAACGACTATGGATACCACGGATACATATATAAAACCAAAACGAACTGAGGTTCCATAAAGATGGCATAAGACTTAAAGGTATTTTAAGAAAATATATTCCACACATTATTTTAACGAGTTAACTAAAGCTTACCTTAATATCTGTTCCCCGAATTATTTTAAAACCAAAAGTATAAGAAATATCATGTAATTTATATGAATCGAGGAACCTGGCTTTGTATTTCTTAATCCTCACACGGTTTAAATAAACCTCAATTAATGAGAGCTCCTAATTGTTAAGAATAAGTAACTGTATAAACACAGCAAAGATTTACATGGTTCCTATAATACCTCTTTCTCCAATATACCTTTGCCTACCAGAAAACGTGCAACCCTTTTTAAAAGTCAAGGCACACAAGCATATGCTGAAGCTGAATCTCTGAATAAGGTAATAATAACTTGAAAAGTATTCTGGCAACCAGAAGCAGTAAAAGGGCCAGACCATCCAACCAGCCGAAACGAATGTTTCAAGGCATGAGGCATATTTATCTTTATAAATATTTTACAATGTTTGTGTTTGGAAAACTCAATTACCAAATTTGGAATTAGTTGAATGTGTTAGTGGCGGAGTGCGGTGCGGTGCGGTGGTGGTGATGTTATTCGGTTGAATGTTTCCGCCTGAAATAAAGGTAAAGGAAACGTGGGAGCGTGGAATCGTGTATTTTGCGTGAAGGCACCTAATTAAAATTGCCACCGTTCCCAACGCGACCATAGACCCCATAGGGAAGAAATTAAGTCAATTTGTTCAAAGCGATAAGCGAACTGATTGTCGGAGCGTTCTTTAAGGTGTTGTCGTGCCCATTAAACAATTTATGTACCTACCTAAGAAGTATACAAAATTTTAAATTATGTTTGCTCTAAAACTTTACGACCATAAAGTCAGAGCGGAAGATGAATTTGAATGTTAATTCTTAGTAAATAGCTTTCGCGTCATTAGCAATGTTGATAAATGTTTTGTAAACAGAAGGAAAAAGTTTTTCATGTTGATTTTTTAAGAGTAGTAAAGAGTGTCTAAACTATATGCAATGTCTTGAGTCACTTCCGTTGGAAAATGTGACCATGGATTACATAAAAAAAATCAGACAGCAACAAAATTGCCTTAAAGTATTTTTTGATAGTTTAAAAAAGTCATTGTATCAAGATATTTATTAATATTTTATGCATTAACCAAATATATTATTGGCTGAAACTTTTCTGCGAGCTAGTTTTTGATTTGTTTTGAAGAATAATGTTCGGAATAATGTGTTTCTCGATTGAATTCAAATTCTTTCATAATAATTTCAACGCAGTCTTGTATTTTGTGCGAAATTGTTCTACACATATTATTGTAGTTGGTCATGCAATGAATTTAAGGTCTGAGTAGTAAATGGAAATATATATGAGATTTTGCAGATATTGATGACCCTATTGTAGGTACATTGTTTAGTCCTATCCGAAGCAGTTTGTTCTAGATTTCTTTGCATATAATAACTGTTTACCATTTCCACTGATGAAGTTGAGGAGCATTTCATGACAATGCCATAGGAAGGGGAGGATCACAGGGATCTGAATTCCCCCCGTTATTTTTGAAAATAACTTTCAAACCAAGTGTAATATCTTTAAAGTAATAAGATAAACGTCTAAACGGGTTGAAGTCGAAATGCTGGACGGGTCAAAATTCTGCTGGTCAAATTTCTGCTTTTCAAAATTCTGATTTACAATTTTCTGCTTTTCAAAATCCTGTTTTAAAAAATTTCAGCCAATCACAAAAAGAAGGCTAGAATAATATTTATAAGCTCACGCTTTTTTAGAGCAATTTTCTCATACTTGTTTTAGCCTTAATTATATATATTTAGTCCTAGACGTGCTTTTTTGTCTAAGACAATAATAGATGCTATAAATGCAAATGTGGTGTATCC
Organism: Dasysyrphus albostriatus; assembly: GCA_946251815.1. NCBI lineage: Eukaryota > Metazoa > Arthropoda > Insecta > Diptera > Syrphidae > Dasysyrphus > Dasysyrphus albostriatus. Next base: position 85,659,295 of record OX276335.1, read on the forward strand.
CATTTTTTGCCAAATTGAAAAAAATTATGTCTGTCTATCTGATTGTCTGTACCTCGATCTACAGTCAAAATCACTTAAGTATTTTTTTTTAAATTTTGATGTTACCTAAGAATTTTTTGTAATTCTCCAAAGGAAAAATTAATATTTTTTTTGCTCCAAAAAGAACGGTAGTTGTGATGCGATTTTGTTAAAAAAAAACTGTGGACTGCTGCTTAGGTATAGTATACTTTTTGGTTAAAAAAAAATTACCAAAAACCGTTAACGATACCTGCCATACAACGGTTTTCTTGATTTTTGACTTTCGTGTTAACAGCCCAAACGATTTCATATAAGATCCCCTTTTAAATATGCATAATATCACAAATAAAAATTAAAAAAATAAATATTTTTTGATTTTTAAGGAAATATTATTTTTTTTCAAAATAGCTTTTTATGGCCTTTAGTCCTTCAAATTGGCGTTTTGTCCGGCTTACTCACTTGGACTCATCATATTATTTATTTTTTTTTTTTTTTGAACCTATGATGAATATTTTTTTGAAATTAAGGTTATAAATTTATTTTTATACTAGCTCAAAATTGGTAAAATTAAACTGAACTTAATTAAGGCCCTCACTATGTCACTGATGAGTCGATGTGAGTAAACCGGACGAAGCGCCAAGTTGTAGGACTAAAAGCAGCAAACTAAAAGAAAAAAGCATTTAAATTATTCTTTAAATTGTATTAACAATTAGTAAAAACTTAGAGCTCAAAAACAAGTATGCCATTTGATTACTTGAACAAATATAAATATGTGCAAAAAAGAATTAAAAACTGTTGGAGCGGTTTTCTTAAGAACTAATTTTTTATAGGTATGTAAAATTTTAATGACATTTTTAAATAAAGTTTTGGTATGCAAATTTTGAGCATGTGTTAAAATACATTTTTAAGCCTTTTTTCAAAAAAAAAATCATCAACTCGTTTTTGAAATATTGAATTATCAAAAGAAATTTTTAAATATTTTTTTTAAATCCAAAATTTATTTTTTCAAAATTTTGATATGCAATATTATTAACATTTTAGAAAAAATTTTGCGTAAGAATTTTAATTAAAATCATTTAACCCGTTAATGAGAAAATCGAAAATTAAAAAAACCTTTACATGGCACTGGTACCGTCAATAATGATTTTCCGTAATTATTTTTCTTATCAAAAAGTACACCATACCTACAATAATACACTGATTTTTTTTCATCAAAATCGGAAGAGTCGTTTTTGAGATAAATAAGCTCTTAATTTACGGTTGTAGGGCAAGTACAGTTATTTTTGGTGCAAAAAAAATTAAATTATCCCTCTGGAGAGTTACAAAAATATTTTGAGTTCAAAATTGGAAAAGAATTGCTTCAGTAGCTTAGGCTGTAGGTCGATATACGGACAGACAGACAGATAGATTGAATTGTGTCACCCACTTTTTTCATGTTCTCTATCATCGTAATGTCATGTTTGATTGTTATCTCGATTTTTGTTTGTGCACGAATCCAAAACTTGCCCTATAGTATCTACATAAATATTGAAGATTATGCTGTACTGGATTAATTATATTTGTTATGGTATTTAAAAATATTAATAATACTCACAAACAGGCTGCCAGATAGGGCTATTTGTCAGAAAGTAGGCTTTCTTTTACCAAAAAAGACGACAACAATTTCAGTATGACAGCCCAATCATAATTGGGCTATAAGTAGCCCAAATCTAATCTTGGGCTATATTTTGTTCATATAAATAAATCATATAAATAATTACTTTTCTCCTCTTAACATATCCTTAAAGCATTCCACAATTTGGCACCACTTTTAATTCACTAAACATATTCATTGATTTTGAAATTTCAAACATGCCGATCCCATGTTATGTAGCAATTGGGAAGCATAGTGATGTAAAAATGACGTCACTACGCATGCTTATATGACATTTTATAGGCCGTGTACTCGAAGCATTACTATTGTGGATATTTTTTCGGTTCCGATGTTGGGCTACAAAATTTCTTAAATCAGGCTATCGAACTACTTCAGGATATGGCAACTCTGCTTGTAATATATTTCTGTTTGTGAAAGAAGTGGTCGTCTTTGTATAGTTACTCAAGTCGAAGTCAAAACAAACTCCTAAGTGTTGGAATTCTATCCAGAAATTAATATTAACTGGTAGATATTTAGTACTTTGGCTGGAAAGTCTCGATATTTGTTCCGATATTGGAAATATCCCGATTTTGTTCCAACTTTCCTTTTTTATGCATAAAAATACACTTCACTATCTTAAATAAGGAATAATTTTCTTTAATTAAAATGATTTCCCAAATTTGGAAAAAGTATGTGAGTCGTTTGTGCGAAAGAGTATTCAGTTTTTTTCGATTGTAATTTTTAAAAAAATACTTGTCAAGGAACAATACATAATCAGTGCAGAACTTGAAGTTCTTACAACCTTAGGAAAATTTTTATTTTGCCACTCAATATCTTAAATAATGAAAAGCAGATAAAATAATATTTATATACGGTCTTATATATTTAATATTGTTGAAAACTAAACTGCCGCTCTGCCAGACTTCATTTTTGTGAAGGAATGAGCTTGCGATTTTCTATTGAAAAAAATAGAGGTCATGAAGTTTAAATGCAAATTAAAGCACACGATGCTAAGAAATCAAACTGGGTAGCAATCAAGTTTCTATATCCCAACAAGATGTAATTGCTATTTTAGCTGTTTTAGCCTGAAAGGTTTTACAAGAATCAAGCAAATCGCTTGAAATTACAGACATTTTTGTACAGTAAGTACCCGCCTTTCGATTAAATTTAATTATTCATTTTTTTATGTATTTTCTGATGTTTTTAATTACATGGTTTTTTTCTAAGTCCCAATTTGTCCCGATTTTTGGTTACTGATATCCCGATTACGAGAAAATGTTTTCTGGTAGCCTTACTCCTAACTATATACAATAAGAAACGTAAAGGACCCCTTACGGAGCCACAAAAAGTCCCAATCGTTGCATGGCTGATTTTTGTCTTATGCATTTTTACCCTCATCAACACTCAGAAAAACTTTCAAATTAAATACGTATTCTTCAATATTTTTGTTCTAAGATAGACACCCCTCAAAATTTTCTGTCCACTCTAATACGTTCTTCTAATATGTATGCAATATATGTATGGTTTGTTTTTAAATTTTGATTTGGCATTTTCAATTACTAAGGCCTAATTTATCAAAAAAAAATTACTGATATAAAAATAGAAAATCTGACTTTTCCTTTCAGAGGTTGAAGAAATCATATGGATTAACTTCGAATAAAAGAAAGAATGGTAAGTTCTTAATTTAAATGAAATAAATATTTCAAAATAAAAAAAATCATTAAGCAAATATAAATTTCCTTTTTTAATGAAATATAGCATTAAAAAATTCCCAGAAGTTTTCCAAGAAACGAATCCATGAACCATGACTATAATATGCTTATAAGACATACAAAGATTCATTCTACTTTTTAGATTCAATGCCTTACCGAAAATTAAAAAAAAAAAAATTCTTGTTTCACATACTACATATACAGCAAAACGTTATATCATTTTAAGCAATTTAACAAAATGTTCACTCATGAAGCAAGTGCAAATAAGAGCGGATATAATGTGTGCGAGTTATTAAAAGCATCCTTTTTCCATTGTTCATCTTAATCTCTTCTTCACTTGAGTGTTTGTAATTAGATTTCTTGTTTTAACTTGCTTTAAATCCCACTCGCATCCATCACCCTTTGTGTGCAAGTGATGCCAATCCTATACAAAATATATATTTATATATAGAAACTCCCTGCCACCTTTCTCAAAATACTCAGACAAATTACATTAGAAACTGGCTGAAGGACGCACCATCACCAACACCAACCACCAGGCACCAGCTACCAGCTACCAGCCACCATCACCATTGCCATCGTCACCGCCTTCAACTCCAACGCAGTGTGCAAAATGAAGAGCCTTTCTTCCGCTCTCGAAAGTATTTTCTGTTGGAAAAATGTATACGTTTTGTGATGTTGCTTGTTGCTATAAGCTGAGATTCTTTTTTCATAACTTAAGTGAGTGTATCTGTATATGCATTATATTTTATATTCACAGACATATCCTGCGGAAAGTCCTTACTTTAAGTCCTTATACCTATGATGTCGAGTGTATTTGTTCAGCCTTAAATAAATCTGCGGTGCAAGTGTTCACATACCTTGACTTCATTTGTATCATCCTGGACAAGAAGTTCCTCATCATCACATCCCTGTGTAGTTGTGTTCATCCATCAGAATGGATGGACTCCATTATTATGTGTTTCTTATCCGGACTTGATATGATGTTGGTGGATGAGCTCTAAGGACGATGACTTTCTCCTTTTATGACTTATCTTCCAATGAGCGTTCTGATGAAAGTTAACACTGCACTGACATTGTTAGTAATGACGATAACTGACTATAGATACTAGAGGAGTGGAAATATATAATTTTATTGCAAAGGAAATTATATAAAGTTGCCAGATTTGTAGTTACACAAAAATACTCGAGTGATTAATGCAATTTTGAAGCTACACAAATTTAGTAGGTGAATTTTTTGGCTAAATTCATACAAAGATATTAACGACAGACAATTTAAAGGGCATATAAAATGTTTTAAAACAAAATTTTCGTGAAAACGAGTACAGTTTTTCATTGTTCTAAGCCAAAATATAGCTTAACAAATATTTTTAATGAAAATTTTTAAAATTTGAATTATTTATAAACATGAAAAACTTGATTGGGAAGTGTTAAAAGAACAAGATCTGAACTGTACATAATCAGTATAAAAAAAGTTGTAGTAAAATTGATTCCTTAACTAAGATCAATGTAGATCCATTGTAGTACCCTAGGAATTGTGACCCCCATGAAAAGAAACCTATGAGAAATCCCAAGACCGTAGTCAGTGAACAAATAGAGCACGGTACAATGGTAAATGCATGGACTAAAAACTACGCGGTCTCAAGGTTAACCCGCAAGAAACCGAGCCGGTCCTTTTTAACAACAGAAGGAAATTACCGACTTTTAAGATTCCTTTTATTGAAGGGACCCAGCTCAAAATCTCCGATCACGCGAAATATTTTGTTTAGTGATTTTAGACAAGAAATTGAACTGGAGTCTCAACATTAAAGATAGAACGAAAAAAGCCATGCATTATATTCCTGCAACAAGATTCTTGGCAAAACTTGGGGTCCTAGCCCAAGTTTTATTCCCACTTGAAAAATCATTCCTCCACCTGGCCTTTAGGAGTAGTGGCTTCATGCAACGTCTGGTGGATGAGTTTGAGAGATCAGTGGTAAGTGTATGTGTCCATTCGTTTGTGGTTGGGAAAGTTTCCAATTTCGTGGGGGGGGGGGGTGGTTAAAACGTTTCAAGCCATTTGGTCGCGTTAATGTATTTCAACAGATTTTTACTTGAAATGTCAGAGAGTTCTTCCAAGTCGCTATTCTTGCCAACTTTTCAGCACTTTCACTACTTGGGACACCATTGTAGCCCGGAACCCAGCAGAGCCTTATGTTGTGCTGTGCCCCAAGAACCCTAAACTCTTTGCGACAGCAATTTACAAGATTCGATTTGATTTCAATGGCAGAAATCGCTTTTTTTCCGCTTAGCTATTAGAAAAAACGGTGATATCAGCTTGTAGTATTGTCATCATTGAGAACTGTCTAGCAGCTTTTGTCACTGTACGGACCTCAGCTTGAAAGACAAGCTGCTGTAATCAGGAAATCTGAATGAACTAGCCAGTCCAAGGGTTTCTAAGAAAAAACCCTGCTTCAACACAAGTACCCATCTTGGAACTGTCGGTATATATAGCTTTCATCGACTCGCAAGTAGACGGCTCGTTCGTTTGCCAATCTTCCCTGCTAGGAAAGGCGGTCGTGAATGGCTTGTGGAAGTCTAAACGGGCTGTTATGTAGTCAGTGCATACCATATAACCCGTGAATTTTTGTAGAATGTATGCGTGGCCTGTAGCACTCTATCTCCAGCAGCCAGTTTGGCTTTGCCAAAGTGCGCTATTGGCTAACGATTCCTGTATAAATAGATCTAGGGTCTGCAAGTTGAGTGAAACTAATATATGCCATTCTTTGTACCTTAATCATGATTTAAGGGTTGTTAACTTTGTCGCACTATAGCCGTGTACATTCACTTGATAATTGTTGGGCTTAGGTTAGGTTGGGTTAGGTGGGGTGATGATGCGGCAAGCCGCATCACCTCACTCGGATCTCAGTGGATCCATTGTGCTCCCCAGGGTGGGGGAAATGAAGGAATGGGAAGTTTAGGAGGGAAGGTTAAGTGAAGTTTTAGGTTTGAGGTGCCTCCCTAAACTATCCTGATCTTTGGATGAAGTTGAGGATGTTTTTAAGTGGCAAAGACGAAATATCGCCCAATTCGTCGAAAAAGTATTCTCCGAGGGCATTTTTCCTACTTATAGCTAGGCTGGGGCATTCACAAAGGAAGTGAGATGAGCCCTCTTCCTCCTGTTCGTCCTGACACCCTCTGCATAAGTCAGATGTGCTGATGCCCATTCTGCTCATGTGGATTCCCATCGAGTTGTGACCCGTAAGGATTCCAACCAGGAGGGACAGTCGAGGTCTGCTAAGCTTCAGTAATTATTCTGTTTTTTTCATTGAAGTATCTGGCCAAAGACTTCTTGAAACTCGACAGGTATCAATAGTTGACCATCTGTCATTAGCGGCTTTGAGAAACCTTTGGCGAATTCTGTAATTTTCTTGCTCCAGTGGCATTAGTACCCAGGGTACAATTTGGCTCGGTTCAAGTGATGAACCGTTTTTGGCCAGTTCATCAGCCACTTCATTCCCATAAATATCACGGTGTCCTGGGATCCCTCGAAGGGTGATAGAAAATAATTCACTACAGCAACGATCGACTAGTTTGGACTTCGTGACAATTGACGAAATGGCTCTGATTGCTGCCTGGCTATCTATGAAGATGTCAAAGTTTTTGTTCGTCAGTTCACATCTGGAAAGGTATTTTGCGGCTTCGCAAACTGCAAACACTTCCGCTTGGAAAATACTGCAAAAATTTGGCAGCCTCAACGATATGTTTAGGGGTGGATTTTCTGAAAAGATGCCTGATCCTACCCCAGCGTCCGTTTTGGAACCGCCTGTAAATACCGATACATGATATACTTTTAGGACCCGGTTTTCCTTCCATAATTCCCTTGTCGGAATATCTGTAAGTGCGACTGGGTTAAAATCTATGTGCGGTGAAATATAGTCTGTTTGAATGTCTATATCGGTGAAGTTCATTATAGTACTGTGACCACAGTGGCCCTTTTTCCAATGTTTGCACTCTTTTTGTCGTAGAGCACTTGTTGGGCTTGGACCCCAAATTCTGTTGCAGGAATAGAATGCAAACATGGCTTTCTTCGTTCTTTTTTTTTAATGTTGAGAGTTCAGTTCAATTTCTTATCAAAGATCACACCTAGATGTTTCGCGTGATCGGAGATTTTGAGCTGGGTCCCTTCAATAAAAGGAATCTTAAAAGTCAGTAATTTCCTTTTGTTGGCAAAAAGGACTTGCGGGTTAACCGCTTGACTGCAGTTTAAGTCCATGTATTTACTATTGATAAGGCAATCTCTATTTGTTTACTGATTGTGAAGGGAAATTTTTCCGTCGATAGTAATGCTAGATCATCTGCATATGTAATTACTTTGACCCCACTGTATTTAAGTCTTTTTAGAACTTCGTTCATCACGAGGATCCAGAGAAGCGGAGAAAGAACCCCACCTTGTGGAGTCCCTCTGGAAGTAGATACTTTGATAAATGCTCCTCCTAGCTCCAAGTTGGCTGGGCTTTCCAGCTTCCGGGATAAAAATCACCTTGACTTTGCGCCACATCTTAGGCACATATCCCCATTTCTAAACTTACAAAAAAACAAAAGATCTGACCTGCAAAACTTTTTTCTTCCCTATTTTCGTTGCATTCACTACGATTTGCTGCCAAGTTCTTATGACGTCTATACAAAAAAAAAACAAATAAAACTATATGGCAAGCATATTCTAGTTAGTAAAAGACACCCATCCAACAAATGCAGATCCACTGTTCCCACAGACGGACCATAGTTATATTGCAACACATGGGGATTCATCTAAGTTCATTTCAATTAAGCAACTTCGAGTGGCACGAACACGGAGTATAGTTTCAAGAAGTTGGATGAGGTATGCGTTTATTTTCAGTGGCAAGGATCCTTTGTCTGATGTGTGAGTGTTTGTGATTGTGTGTGTGTGTGTGTGTTTTACAGTGTATGCATGTGTCATAATGGTAACGTTTCAAGCGAAATATCATAAATAAAATAACATTTCTGAAAACTTGCAGCAACTTGGCCTTCGCCATCGTTGCATATACATAGTTTGTATGTTATATATGTGCCACCCTCAGGCTATATACTATTTCTCTTCCCGCAACTCGTCTTCACCACCATCCAATGTTTGCGAAGTTAAATTGCCGGTTTCATTAAAACAAATTCCGACAACCCAAATTTCGTTTTGTTGTGGCTGCCATGGGTTTGTTGTAGTTGCAGTTATGCATAAACGCCGCAAAGACAGTAGCTTTTCAGATAGAGTATGTATATGTATATGAGTCTAGTATGAATCTGATGCAAAACTGAGACAGAGAGCCACAGCCCCTCTCTTTTGGTCCCGAGTCCGGGTGGCTTAAAACCTCATAGAAAACAACGACGAACGTATCTTTAACGTCCTCGTTTGGGAGCAATATTGTTATGACAGGCAAAACTTTGTTAATAAATTTCAAATAAAGTGGCAATTTTGAAAATAAATTTAATTTAATTTGACACTCTGTGTGAGTGTGAGTGTGTTTGTGTGTTGGTACATATTATATTTTGTGGGATTTGAAGAAATCGCATATGTGCAGATTGTGCCCTCTCTTATACAGGTAACGAAGTGATAAGGTGCTAAAGAGTTTTCAGAAATATGTAAATGGTTTTGCTTTTCTTTTATCTCAGTTAGATGTAAAAGTTATGTTTGAATGAAAAATAAAATAAAAATATTAAGGCAAAACAAAAACGTGAATGTAACGAACTAAAAAACTTTAATTAGCTGCATAATTGATTTTTCACAAAATTGCTTGGAAGAAAAAAGTACGTATACGCCAGAGTGCATCATGAGCAATTATTTTATTTTTTATATAAAAAAAACAAAATTATGAAGATCAAATCACAATTGTCGACTGCGTACTTAACTTAAAAGTGATTGAGAGTCACTGGCGTCTTTTCAGCTTGATGCATTTAAGCCAGAAAATAATGCCTTAGGTTAATAACATGCGGCCAATGTATGCTCCGAAATAATAACAGATTCTTGTAGAAGGAAAAAATACAAGCGTTTTATTACTTAAGAACTGGGGTTTATCTTATATCGTGAAATGAGGAGGGACAGGTTTCCTATAACCTAGGCACTTTAAATAAAAAAAGTTTTTTTTTAACAAAGAAAAAGCTTATTTGAAAGACAGTAATCTCTTTTTATTTTATTTTATCATATCTCAGTTATACTCGGATTTTAAATTGCTTATGAAAAAAACACTTCCAGTTCAATTTAATTAAAAAGTAGTTTTTCTAGTTTTTGTTTTTTTTTTGTAAGGTGTGGCACGAAGGCTTCAAATTTAAATTAAGACAAGTTCTGCCTGAAAGACATTATTATAAAATTCTAAGCGAATACAAATTTAGTAAACAAAGTTTTTCGTGTAAGACAAGAAAATTCAAATTTCAAGGAAATAGTTAGCTGAGATGCTACAAGGAAGTGTATTAGGTCCAGTTCTGTACATCAAAGAAAGTAGACTTTTTCACTTAAGACATGAAAATGAGTATTTTAATTTCAAAGGGATAGTGGCTGGGGTACCACAAGGAAGGATATTAGGTCCAGTTCTGTATTTACATGTTGTATACCTCAAACAAAAGACACTATTGTAGCCAAATTTACTGATGATACTGCAATACTAGCAGTAAAACAGTAAGCAGAGCTGCAATCAAATTACAAAATATTCTTAATAATGTTAATGAGTGGACAAAAATATGGCGAATAGCACTCTAAAAATCAAAAGTCAGTTAACGTGGACCTTACACAAAAAAAATAAATAGATTACTCACCTTTCTAAATACCACTCATATTTCATTTGGAAATGAGGCAAAGTCAAAATGGAAGCCACACGTTAAAAGAAATGCAAAAAATTAAAAAGTAAATGAAGAGATTTGAACTAGCTACTCGCTAAATACTAAAAGCTTAGTATTGAAAATAAGTTGATTTTATACAGGTAGGTTTGTGTATGTTCAGACAAATATGGGGTTATACCCGCGATAAAAACTTAAAAAACTTACGAGCGTTTGAAAATAAGTTGCTTAGGTCATTTGTAAATGTTTCATGGTAGGTATATAAGAAACGAATATTTCATTCCGAATTGGGATCTCTCTCTTAGTTCGGGAAGAAATAAAAAGTTTCACGCGAAAATATTGAAATCAGCTATTAGAACCTGGTAGTTTAACGATAATTGCCATTCTTGACGAGTCGAATTTGGTACGCTATTTGCGAAGAACAAAACCTTCCAACTTGGTGTGGTGAACAGAACACTGCTTTAAAATGGCAGAATATGCAACAACTTTCAGCGAAAAGTTACTTGCAACACGTTACTTAACTTTGTTAAAAATAAATTGCTAGATAAGTTTCAACTAATTGCAATCGGGAAGTGAAGTTGGTTTTTGTGTTGTAAGAATCTCACACACATTTGAGCACGCGATTTTTGGTCCTCATAGATCCTTATGCAGGTTTAGCACCTACGCACGGGAATATAAATTAAAAGAAAAAATGTTTAGCTAAAACTAATTGTAGGTACTTTACATTTAATTTCTTTAGCAATTCTACATAATCTTTTTTTCTCAAAAACTACTCCAAAATCGGTTATTATTTTGATAGACAGATAAATCTCAAGTATTTCCAGTCCAAAAAAAATCCAAATAGACCCAACTTTCCAAATAAAATGGCTCTTAATATTTCAATGATCATTGGTAAGGTGGTTCAATCCTTTAAATAATAAAAGTCATTTTATATGGAAAGATGAATTTTTTTTTTTGTTAGAAGTTTTTATTAACTCATGACTTTTATCTGTTCATCAAAATAAAAGTGGTTTTCCTTTTAAAATGCTTTTAAATTGATAGTTAAAATTTTTAACGATGAGTTTCAATGATAGCTATAACGGGCGCCTAATTTGGATTGAAAACAATATTTTAACGGGTGTTTGGTAAAATGTTTAGCTTATTTCCATAATTACATTATTTTTTCCATAGCATCAATAATTTAGAGAAAAACGAGCAAGAACTTCATTAACAGTTAAGTAGAAAAAATTTATAAAAATTTCGATGGAGCAACAGAATTTTGGGAGAAACGTGATACCCCAACTAAATCCCAATCTTTTTTGTGCTATGCCCCACCAATACATTTCCAAAATGTTTATGTCCTCTCAACATTAAGTTTGACATTTAACGTTCAAAATTGTGAAATGTTCAATAAAAAACTGGAATTATTTAAAATGGTTAAGAAATAATCAGAACCAGGAATCAATTTTTGTTGTATCCGGCGATACATTTGCCAGATGGCAAACAGTCACATCTATAGCGTATCAGTCAATTCACATTTTCGAAAACATTGACATCTCCTGCCTAAATTTCAGTTGTAATTGATGGTCTGAAATATAAAAAAGGGTATCGAAGCCAAAGAAAAAATACTGAGCATACCGATCGTTTAAGCTAGTTTCTATCATAATCTGTTGTTCTTTATGAAAAAAGTGTTGTTTTTTTTTTGTTCCGGGATCAAGTACTTTTTGACGCATGAGAACAAAGCTCCCCAATACACTTTTTGCATACAATGTTTTTTTTTGTAAAATAGATTTATAATATTTTATTGAAATAACTGGATAATTCCATTATTAGCCTATAAGTTTACTTGGTTTGAACAAATTTTAGTCAGAATTTACTTCACAAATTTAAAAGTTGTGATCAGAAACATTATCTAGGAAGAGATGAACGAAGGAACGAGAATAGCTGAAATCATTTCCTACCTTACCTATGCATATACAGCCACATTATTAATTCATTCAAACCAAAATCGTTTTATGCCTAATTGGAATTTTTCCTTTTACTTATATATATATAAGTAAAAATGCTCTGGACCCAGCTTTAAGCAAATCCGCTTCTGGTTCTGTGAAAAAGTGAATAAAAATGATTCATTTTACACAAATAAGTGATTCTAGCTCTGTGAATGAAAACTATATTATCGATTCTTGAACTACCTCACCATTTCTCCTGTAAATTGCACAATATTTTTTTCCTTATGAATTTGACAGAGAAAGGGATATGATTGAATTTGACATTGCTTGTCAAAGCAGTCCTGGATCTACGATTTTTTCGAACTGGAGGAAAAACTTGAATTTGGCACCCCTCTTGTTTTTGAGATTAATAAAAAAAAAATGGCATATTGATAGGTACTTAGTTAAATTTTTGTAACCGGGAGATACAAACGTTTTAAGGAAATGCATTCTATACAGCGCCAAACACAAGGGCGTAGCCAGAAGGGGACTACAAAGGTTTGATCTCTCACGCCGAAATATTTTTAAAAATACATTTGTAAATCATATATTTTCGGTTCAGAATAAGAAATTTATTTAAATTTCTGCGATGGTTACTAATTGTGTTAAAAATTTTCTGAATTTACTATTATGCTCACGTACAAAGCAAGTTTTAGTGAATATAGTTATCAAAATCCAGTAGCAAGGAACCTCTACCCTGATGATTTCTTAAATCAGCTTGAATTCTTAATATGAGATTCGAGAACCATTAGTCCATACTTTCTTCCTTGTGCTTTTTTTTTTGGTAAGGTTTTGTATATTTTTGCCAAAAAACTGAGGTAATCAGCTCCGTTTTTCTTTACAAGAATTAAAATTTTGTTTGATAAAAATATGTGCCTACTTGTCCTTTGATTAGTTTTATAAAATTTGCTCAGAATAAGAAATTAAATAAAAAGACGCACAGCCCTATCAATAAAAACTGCTTTGATATCTTTTTTTTCACAAATTAACTAAAACGTCTATCAGGAGTTAGTTTACGAGGTAAAATTTCATATCAATAAAAATATAGGTAAGCTGCTAATCCACGTTAAGTTCAAAATCTTAACGAAAATCTACTACAATCAACAAGAACTCTGCTGTTACCAAAGACTATTTATTGAACTGCACATATACTTCATCACAAAATGTGAACTTTTGCACATACAATCTCTCATTTGAAGTTGTAAGAAACATATGTGTCACTAGCGTCTGTTTCCTTTTTTCTCTAGTTTTTAGCAACAATGACAGAAGTATTTTTAACTTAATTTCTCGTTTATTGTACCTATTTTGGTGGCTTTGTTTATTACCTTGAATTTAAATTTGTTGATAAGATTTGACACTTAACTCACTGACTAATGATAATTCGTGTTTTTTTGCATTTATGAATACCGGTGATAAAATTTTAGTTTTATTTTTTAAAAGTAAGTGTACCTACACCATTTACTGACTTCTTCCAAGCCTTTTGTATATATGTGGTGTTTAGGGGAAACATGATAAGTCCATTTTCAAATTTGCTTCTTTACGTTCACTTAACATTGAGATAGAGCTTAACGGGTGAACCGCGTTTCTTCAAATTTGAAAAATAATTTTCGATGATTATGTTCATATATATTCCAAATTTGAAAAAAATCGGTTTACTTGTTAAGGCTCTAGCTCACCGTAAGGTTGACGTAAGAACGCAAATTTGAAAATGGAGTTATCATGTTTCTCCCAAACACCACAGAAATATTTTGTATTTAATATGGTGAAATGATAGAAAGACTGCTAAAGGCTGACTGAGAAAGACATTTCATTAAATGTCGGCAATTCTCAATTTTGCTAGGAACATGGATTTGGCACCCCTGGAGGCTACCGCCCGAGAGGGACACAGGCCCCGGTTTGCCCTCCCACAGATCCAGCTGCGTCAAAGTGTTGTTAAATATTGTAAATAGTAAATTTTAAGTTAAAAATAAGTATAAGAGATATTTCGGTATCCGCATGTGAAGTTGCATAAATACAGGGATATGAAAACTTCACAATCAAACTGCATGTTCTTCCAAATTGCCAATCGAAAAGGCCATTAATATTAGATTTTATCTTTAACTCGAATTCAAATATGATGCGTGTTTAGACTCGTATTTTATAGACTCTTTGGTAGAACTTACAAGTTCGCTCAAAGTTTGATCGAATAAAAAGAAGAAGAAAATGATCGAAATTTAGTTAAGCAATTTATTTCAGTTATAATTGTTAACAATTTATGTCCTTTTTCGTGGAGAGATAGTTCAAGAAAAAAATTAGTAGAGAAATAAATTAATAAATGAAATCTTGCTCAAGTTAGGTCGTTTTTATTGAAGCGACATACACCTTACTTGAAATATATGTGCTTATTAAAGCATGAGTAATCTACTACAATCTTTGAGGTTAATTATGATTTTTAAATATTGTGTTTATGCCTAAGCAATTAAATGTTTAGTAAATAGCGTTTAATGCCATTTTTTAAAATAGTGTTCAGATTGGAAAGATTGCATTTGCTAGCAGGAGCTATGGGGTCATCCCCAGGAAGAAATCATAAACACCGGACTCTGTTGGTCTCAGAAATACGAGCCCTTTTGGCATATTTTTCACTACATTCCCACACATTTCATGAGGTATTTCATTAATTTCATCACGAATATTTTGATTGAGTTGCTCGAGTGCTTCTGGTTTGTTTGCATAAACCTTGCTATTCAAATATCCCCACAAAAGAAGTCCGGAGCAGTCAAATAAGACGATCGTGGAGGCCAATCGACATCACCATTGCTTGAAATAATTTTGTTGTGGAAAGAGGTCTCGCAGTAATTTCATTGTAATCCTGGCTGTGTGCGGTGTGGCACCACATGTTAATCACGCCCAAAGCATGTTAATCACGCCCAAAGCATGCAGTTGTGGCGTTAAAAAGTTTTCAAAGTTGTTCTTTTCGAAGACCAAGCTCCTGAGCACGGTGTCGAATTGAGGTTGATGTATTGTTTTGGACACTTCCTTGAGCAGCAATAATGTTTTCAGCCGATCTTGCAGTACGTTGTAGTCCATGGTTGAGCCTATCACGTACAGAACCTCTTTCTTCGAAATCACAATTTCTACTACACGATAAATGGTGCGTTTTGTTGTTTCTCCCAAAAATTTCACGAACCTACTTATCGTCACGGTAATCGATGATTGATTTTGATAAAATGTTTTAACGATTAAGACACGTTGGTTTATCGAATATTTTTCCGTAATAAATTTGCCACGAGTCTACTTCACAGCTGCCAAATATGAACTGTCAAGACTAATGTTTACCAAAATGGCGGAAAAATAAAGTAGTATATACCTTCCCGACGGACACCCGTAGTAATGAAGTCAGTTGCTAAAGAAATTCAAAAGGCCCAAAGCTTTTGGTTATTGTTTCTTCAATAGATGGATATTTTGTGTCCAGTATTTTTAAAGCCTATGTTTTTTCATTTTCATGATCTAAGAATTCCATTTAATTACCCTACAAATCGGTTAATTATACCTTCTCTTTGAAATTCGACTTACGAGGTTTTGACAGAAAGCTGACGAAATTTTGTCGGGTATTTTGTATGGGTATTTCTTGGAAAATTTTTGTTCTCAATTTATAAAGAAATGTCTGCTTTATTTTTATTCATTGCAGAAACAATTTCCTATGAACACATACTCTCGATGAATTTCCAGACGGACAAACAAAGAATTATTTGAAGAGATGTATGCATAGTTATTCTCATTCATTTATTTTCATACCAATACAATCATCGCCAAACTCTCGTCGGTATTTTCACATGGATTATTCACGAAACCAAAGTGCAGTTTGAGAATACTCGTTTATAAAAATGCTTGCATTGTTTTCCTTTTGTATAATACTTGTTATTTTTGAACCTCTGTCAAAGGGTAGTCAGACTTGATAGTTTGGTCTGGATAAGTTCATACAACAACAACAACAACAACAACAACAACAACAATAAATACAAAAATAACGACCATGAGAACCAAAAACAAATTCAATATAAAAAATACCATCAACAGCAGCCAGTGTTTCGGTATACTCTACCATGCAATACCATCATGCCCATAAAATTTCAGTAGTATCACAGTTTTTCACGCGGAATATGACGTTCCCTATAACAGGAAAATAATTCGTATAAATATCCGATTGAGAAAATTCAACGAAATGGAATTTGTGTTTTCACGGGAATGCAATGCAATTACGGTATTAAAATTGAGGAAAATGTTCCATTGCGATGTGTATATAGTACTTGTTATATTCTGACAAAGGAAAATAAGTTGTGCTTCGTTTTTGTTTGTTTTTTTTTTTGTCTACCCCCGCGGATATTTTGTCGGTCCTTGGGCTCGAGTAAAGCTTTCATTTAGGCTGTTCGCCCCTTCAAGAAATCCCTTGAATCTCTTTGTGTGATTGAATTTTGGGTTTTCTCTGTCAAAAATACACAAATCTCTGAAATTGAATATATATTTTTTTTTTCAGGAGCTGCATTTTAGCCTAAGTAAACCAAATCCTTTTATGTTGGCTTTAGGTAGCTTAACAATGAAAAGCTATTGTAATGTAAATATTGTGTAGGCCATAAGGGGTAATACAAATCTCTAAAGGGAGTTTTTGAAATCTAACATTGAAAAAGCAACAAACAAAAATTGTGTATTTTTCCACATCACTCTTAAAGTTGACATTTGAAAAATTTAAGCTTTTATTAATAGAGTTCGTCGCAGAACAAAACATATTAAGTTTAATGATACAAAATAGAAAAAATATTCATCTAATTTGGATTCGTGGCTTACTTATTGTAGCTAACAAATTTGTATTGGCAGAATGAGTGCTTAATTTTGCTAAATCTCAAACGAAGAACTTCGGAAGAATTGCAATTGATCACCATTAAAAGTACGACTAAATAGCACTTGTTCTTAGTTTAAAATTATAAAAAATCCCACACCAAATTTGAACCAATCCAGGTAATACCAATGTCAGTATACGAGTAACTTCTGAATTGGACGTTGTGGTGGCTATTAATTATTCGTTTTAACATGTTAAAACAAAAATTTCCTCTATTGGCAATAATACCCACCCAAATATTTCCCCCTATTTATTTCACATAGAGAAAAAGTTATGCAAAATTCAGCTGGTAATAGACTTCGTTAAGTTAATGAACTGTTGGACATATGTTAATGGAGCTGTTTTTCATACAATAACATTTCCTTGATTCAAAGAAAAACTATATTAATCAACGGATTTTGTAATTATAAATTATTATGCTTAAGAAAAAGAAGTCAGCAGAAGTTAATAACATTTCCAACATTGTACTTCGTTATCTTCCTCAAGAAGAAGTTGAAATTTGTATTACACTGTTTACCAATGGTGTGAATAATGCATATAATCTAATGTGGTGCCTGACAGTGGTGGTGAATCCTCTTCCGTTAAAGGAAAGTGACATCTTCAATTTGGCGGATCTCCGGTCTGTAAGACTTCTTCCGAGTACGAGCAAGATAGTCAGTCATAAATAGAGCTTTTTTTATCAGAAATGGTCGTTAGAACTGTTCGTCAGAACTGTTATCGTCAGAAAAACGCTTCAGCAAAAATCAAACTTATTTGAACGTTCGATTGTTCTGACGAACTTGTGCGGCTTTGAACCAAAAAAAATTCTTCCATTGTAACCAGTTTCGTGAGACTATAAAGTTTTGTTCGTTCTGAATACGCAATGTTTGCCAGAATATTTATCAACTGTTTCCACAAACTTCTGACAAACTGTTCTAACGAATACATCAAGACAATTGTACGTCAAAATACGCATCCTCCTTAGCCGTAGCCTTACTCAGTCAATTGTGTATGCTGACGATCACAGATCAGCTCTAAACAGAAAACAGCTCTTGAGGTCATTGGATTACTTATGCAGCTTGATTTCCAACATGATTCAGTAATATATTGTGATGACTGGAAGTTGAAAATCAACTATCAGGAATCAGAAACTATTTGATTTAGGACTGCATTGCATAAAGTCACAAAAGATACGAGAAAAAAATGTTGTAAGCTGCTGATCGTATAACCACATAGTCATTCATCCACTGGCGATTAAAAGAGTTCTAATATACTTTGTAATCTGGCTTGATCAGTATTTGTATTTTGACAGACAGCTGATCTTACCAGCCCGCGCTAGTGAAGCTTTTGCTTTTAAAGGATAGGTTGTTTTATAGCAGCCGGCTTGAAATCAGGGTGATGTGAAGGTTTTTTTTCGTTGGTAGGTGCAAAACCTTCATAAAGCTCTAACAGAAAGCCGCGTGCTCATAGGTGTATGAGACTCTTACTGGTACTTAAACCAGTTCCAATTTATTTTAAACGAAGTTAAGTAAAGTGTTGCGGGTAATTTTTCGCTGGAAGTTCCTGCTTATTCTGCCATTTTTAAGCCGTTTTCTTCTCACGGCACTGAGTCAGAAGGTTTTGTACTTCGCAGACAGAGTACTAAATTCAACTCATCAAGAATGTCAATAATCGTTAAATTAGACGAGCCGAGATCGGTTTTCTCGAAAAAATCTCTTTATGTCATCCGGAACAGTAGTAGTCACGAGATCCTTGTGAAGATTTTCATTTTGTGTATACCATGGAACTTTTACAAATGACCTAAGCAATTTATTTTCAAATGTTTGTAAGCTATTTAATTTTGCATTGCAGGTACATCTCCATTAGAGTTGTATACCACAAGTCCAAACAGGTTTAAGTACCTGCCTGTTTATAATCAAGTTATATTAAATACAAGTACAAATTTTAACCTTAAGACTAATTTTTGTCAAAATAAAATCTAGCCTGTGTTTCACCGGAACATTGTAGCTTTCCATTAGTCAAAGAATTTTAGGATCGACTCATTAATTCTAAAAATTTTCCAAACAAATAAATGTTTCAGCTTTATAATATAGTAAGCAGAATTAGTAGACTAAGCTTGGAATATTTTCTGAGTAAATAATTCGTTATTTATTTTCAGTTTTTCGCTTTTTTTAAGTACGGCTTCCATTTTAATTTCACATATGTAGAGTCATTTCCAACTGTATGGCCTAATCAAAAATGGCACACGGCTGGTATTAATAAAGATGAGTAATCATTTATTTTGTATGCACAGAGTCTACGTTGACTGACTTTAGTTCATAGAGCACTATTTGCCATGTTTTTGTCCACTCATTAACATTATTAGTAACATTTTTTATTTAATTGTATAGCTTCGTTAATATTTCTGCCTATTCCGCTAGTATTGCAATAGTGTCTTCTGTTTGAGGTATCACGTTTAAATAAAAGGAACAGAACTGGACCTAAGACATTTCCTTGTGGTATTCCATCAACTATTTCTTTGAAATTAAAGAAATGGTGAAAGTGATTTAGTCCACATCCAGCCGATGATTGCCTATGGATGCCCGGTTTGTAGTCCAGTCAACGAAGATCCGAAATATTAAAAAAAAAATGCAATAAATCATGTTCTTTGGGTTAAAGTCTTATATCGTAGGGGTGATTCTCAATTAAAATCTACTAAAAGTACGAGTTTTTCAATTGTTTGAAGTTTCTACTCTTTGTATCTTTCTTGACTTTGCTCCTACCGAAAAGATGTAGAAAATTTAATAATCTTTCATTTTGTACTGTAAACTTTTCTAATAAAACTCTTAGTTTTCAAAATATTCCCAAGAAACTACAAAAGGGGACCTTTAACCCCTCCTCCTGCCTTAAGCTCGCTGCCCAGGGCTGGTGACTTCTACAGGGTGGCGCACCAATTGTGCTACAATAAGAAATTCAAATAACTTTTTTTTTAATCGATGTATTTCATTTATTTTTTGTATTGGTTAGAAAATTAAATTTTATTTTAAATAGTTAGTTGTTTTTAAAGATTATAGACTGCAAATGACCTCCACGCTCTCCCACGCATATGCGGCACCTGATCAAAAAATTATTCATTGCGGCCTGAAGAGTTGAAGTTGGGATCGCCTCAATTATTGTCGTTATGGACTGCTTTAATTCAGTTAAATTCCTGGGCTTCGTTTTATACACCTCTTGCTTGACATAACCCCATAAAAAGAAGTCTGGTGCAGTCTGGTCAGGTGACCTTGGGGGCCAGTGAAGAGTGGAGTTCCTAAAAATTAATTTGTTTGCGAATTTTTTGTTTAGCTCCGCCATAACTGGTCTGGCTATATGTGCAGTTGCTCCATCTTGCTGAAACCAAACGCTGTTGAATGGTATACGTCTTCGGTGCAGTTCTGGGTAAAAAAACTCCTTCAACATCTTTAAATAACGGTCCCCATTGACAGTAACGGTTACACCGTTTTCTTCAAAGAAGTACGGCCCGACAATACACCTTGATGAAACTGCGCACCACACAGTGACTCGTTCTGGGTGCAGATCCGTCTCATGGAGCATTTCTGGATTAGACTTATTCCATATACGGCAATTTTGCTTGTTTACATTGCCGTTAAGATCAAAATGGGCCTCATCAGACATGAACAAACAATTGATCAATGTGTTGTCTTCTTCGGCCATTGATATCATTTTTTGGCAAAATTCCAGGCGAACAGGCAAATCCTGAGGATTTGGAATTTGGACTTTGTACGGAAACAAGTTTAAATCGTCATGAAGTATCCGTTTGACCGTCTACTAACTCCAATTTGCGCCGATAAGTTTCGGGTCGAAACGCTCGGATTGGCCTGTATTGCAGATGCTACTGCTGCGATTGTATCCTGAACCCGAACATTGGCATCTCGATGGTACGGCCTTCGTGCGATGCTTCCAGATTCGGCAAACATGTTTACAAACCTCATAATGGTCCATCTACTCGGGGGATTACCGCCAAACTCCCGCCTAAATTCCCTTTGGACGGAAATGACGGACTGCAAAGCATGGTACCGTTGCACTATCCAAATTCTTTTCTCCGTATCCCAAGCATCCATTTTTATAAATCTAAATAGTAACCTACAAAATAAAAAAAAAAATAAGCCGATTACTCACACAGAAAAAAAGTTATTACGTTTTATTTTTGTAGCACGATTCGTGAGCCACCCTGTAGTAGGTTTTACCTGAGGATAACCTCTATGATATAAAATAATAACCCAGAGAGCATGATTTATTGCACTTATTTTTTCTTCGTTGACTGAGCTATTGGTTCAACGGTTCAATTAATTAAGGAAAAAATTTATTTTTATTTTCTTAAAATTTGGAATATTATAGACATAAGCAGACAACGTAAGTCGAGAAAAAAACTTTTAAACTGATATGCAACGACTCGAATGTTGTTTTTTTTTTAGCAAAAAACAATTCTACCCGATAATTTCTAAAAGTGGAGGCTTGACTATGGATAGGTAGCTCTTTTTTGAGACATCCTCGCACAAGCCCAAGAAGAGCACCTTTGGCTCAGTGTCGGGGAAAACAAACGAACCAGCTTTGCTGGTTGAACTTCAAAAATTCAGGTAAAGATTTAAAAGTTGATACATTTTTCTTATCTTGTTTAACTTACACAGTGTTTAGTGTATTAGTATAAGTATATTGACAGTCTGGATAGTAGCGCAAAAAAATATACATTATATTAAAAAAATAATGCGAACACAAATTGGGTATCGATTTGAGTTACCTTACCCTGCGGCCACACGGGCCACTACTGGAGAGCCAATTGGCTACATACATTGACTGTCAAATTCCTATTCGTGTATTTGCTATGATGTAGGTGTGATACTGTACTGGTTTCTATACTGGCCAGGGCTCGGATGTTAATCCAAATGGAATAAATTTACTCCGATTTTAGGGAATGGAATAGATGTACTACGATATTCCGCTCTTTTAAAATTAAATGAACTAAAATCACACTAATGCTATGCGACAAAACTAGCAAAAGAACAGAACGTAACGAATGTTATGCATCGGTTTTGGAGAGCCTTTACTTGTTTCTTTAAAAGCTCTCCCAAACCAATGTGACACCATCAGAAGGAAAACTAAAATTTTACTTGTCAGAATTTGTTTACATGGCGTTAAAAGAGAGTGAGAAGTGAGTTCACTTGAATATTTATTCACTTTGATTTGGGAGAGCCTTACTCACCACTTTATCTTTTCATTCACCAAATCTTCGATTCTCTTCTCGAATGGTAAGAGGACCCAAAAAAACTACAGACGGACACAATGACCACGATATTGAAAACCACAATTGGACTTTTTAGCATAAAGCTTATTTTAACCACTTTGATAATTCAATTGAAAAAAATGTTTGGCGAGACTAAAGCGAGATGGGCAAAACATGCTCAATGCAAAGAACCACGTGTAAATGGGATGACGAGACCAAAGCGAGACCATAACGAAAAAACCACGACATAGACTCCCGTGTAAATGGGTACGGTGAGAACATAGCGAGACGAGCTTAATGCCCATGATAATTGGAACTACGTTTCGACGACCACGGCGACAGACATGTAAGTCTCGAGGAAGCTGCTTGGTTTTCCTAAACAACGCATGAAAATTATAACAAATTTTTGGTTAAACTCAATTGAAAAATTTTAGGTTTGATATCACTACTTGAAATTAAATTGTCAAAAAAAAATCGAATAATATGAAATTCAGTCTTAATCTGGATTTAACAACTTTATTGACCTCCAAATGCAGCTTAAATCCATTGAATCGGATTAAACGAGTGAATAATTTATAAACGTTAGCGAATTTATAAAACTTTGAGTTTTCTCTGGGCACCCCTATTCTTATCTTAATAATATTTTGTGAAAGAAAATGTGAGTAAACTTTAGTTTTAGACCAATTTTTCCAAATCTGCTTCGAAAAAGTACTGCCGAACCCTGTTACTGGCTGCTCTACTGGCTTCCCAACTGGCTGCGAAAAAAACAAGCCAGTTGAAGAGCCAGTTGCTCAGGTTTGTATGAGTAAGTAAAAAATGTGAGAGTATTTGCGACTGGCTAGCCAGTACTGGCTTGTGTGGCGTTAGGGTTACTTATACCAGTATGTTAAAAACGTACTTTTAAAAACCTCTTTAAAAAAATTCAATTACATAAAAGAAATAAAATCATTTGAGCCGATAACAAGAAAGGCGTAGGTGGCGTTAGTAACAGTTTTTGGTACAATTTTGTTTTACCAAATATGTGTATGATTTAAGTATCAGTGTTCTCAGTCAATTCGTACTAAATGAATTGTGGTCATAATTATGTATGTGTCAAACTTCGAACAACAAAATTCTGTTTTTCAAAGTTCTATAGTTAAAATTCTGTAAATCCAAAACTCTGTAGGTGTTAAATTCTGAATTACAAAATACTGTGTTCCAAAATTTAGTAAATGATAACAGAAAAATTATTTTTATAGTGAAAAAAGTGCGCACTTACTTCCATTATCAAAACAATTTTTCTTTTATCATTTTCAGAATTTTAGAATGCAGAAATTGTTTTAATAATTACAAAAAACTGTGCTCTTTTCCTAGTCTTTATACACAAAGCTAAAAAAAAAGTTTAAAATGCTTTCTTTCTCACCATCATACCTACCAATTTATCAATTTTGTCTTGCTCTACTAGGCAAATCATTCATACAAATGAAATATTTTGTTCTACTACAAAAATTTCAAACTTTTGTTATTAATTCAAATAGGCCACTAGTCACAGGAAATGGCTTAGCCATCTTAACAAAAATGTTTTTTCTTCAGGTAGCTTTTTTTCGCGAAATTGAGAGATCCTTCAAGAGCAATGAAAAGTACCTCTCAACTTGACTTTTGGGACTCAGCACAAAATTGTAAGTCACCTCAATTGCTGTCGACTAACATATGCATTCAATAATGGTTGAAAGTATATAGGTAATAAAGTCGCTTAACCTTGGTCTTTTACGATCTCTCAAGGCATCAAATTTATTATGTTAATCAAATAGATATTACCAAAAAAGAAGAAACAAGCCTATTACAACTTAGTTCAAAACTATAGTCGATAGATCCATGAATTTCCAGCAAAACTATACAAAAAAAAAAACAAAGCAGCTTGTAATCAACGATTAAGTTGATTTACCCACTATTACAAAGGGTCAGTTGTAGAAATATTAATTTAATCCGTGGTTCAGCGATATTAACTCACCGACTTTGTTGAATTACTTGATATTCAACGGTGGATGGCTCAGACATTAAATTGGCTACTTAACAATACTGGAACGTTGAACGTTCGTTGAACCTCAGTAGGTATAATTCCTCCAAAATCAGTCAGTAGAAATTTCTGAACCACGGATCAAAATTTACTTTTCAACTGAGTTCATGAGGCAAACATGTTCGAATAGTAGTACCTCGTGGCATAATGGCTGGTGCGTAGGACTGTCATGCCAAAGGTCTGGGTTCGATACCTGGCCACTGCCACCTAAAAACAGAAATGTTTGTCCTGAGGTACTGCCTCTTGTGAGGACTCGGCAAAAAATTGTATGTCCCCTCCATTCCTGCCAACAACACGCACACAGGAATGGTAGAGAGTTGTTAGTCACTAGGCCCTGGTTCTCCATGAGCTGTTGCGCCGCTTATTTTATTTATTTTTATTTTGGATCTAAATTTGAACCACCTTTGTATAACTGGAACTAAGAAATCAAAAAACTATCATCAAAATATTTCTGGAGAGGGAAGTCTAAATTAACCTTGAAAGAATATTAGAATTTTTGAAAAGAAAATTTAAGAAATACAGAATTTTAGAATACAGAATAATGGAAAAACGGAACAATGAAATACAGAGTTATATGTTCACACAGAATCTTTGATTCCTATACGGAATTTTGATCTTTCGGAATTAAACTACCCATTTTCGTATTGAATTTGTATTAAATACAACTTTTCCAGGAGAAAACAAATGAAACAGTCGGAAAAACTGGATTCCCTTATACACTTTTTTCTACATATCTAGCTTTGAAAATGTCTGGTTTAAGTGCATTTAGCACTAAAGAGCCCAAACCAACCTTTGCAAGGAGTGAAATCGATTACAGTTTTTTTCTTTTTTAATTGTGTAATTCCCTTCAGTGTAAAATTATTTTTCTTTTCAGTTAAAACTACATGTTACGTTGCTTTCCCAACGCATAACTTGAACGTTGTTACGCGTAAAACCATTTTTTACATTTTTACCTTTGGTTTATCATAATAATATCCGTTTGACACCTTCAGGGATGTGCTTGCATCTCTAATTATTAGAACCTATTAGTTTGTTAGTCATTTCCATATACTCCATTAATAGCCTTACAAACTGCAGAATCATAGGAACATAAAATGTTGGCTTATGAAAATGTCATCGCCGTCGTTAAAAAAGAAAACTCCTGATTTACATTTCATTACTTGTGCTTCATTAGCAAACGCATTCGTTAGGGAGGCAGGTATAGGTACTGATGGGAGTTTGGAAAAACCGTATTTTGAAAACCCTAAACACAATCCCTCCGCCGAGTTTCTTTCAACGGTTACCCCACCTTTACCTCTATGTATGAATCTTTTTTAAAACGAGATCATTTAATACCACAGAGAGAATGTTTCCATTTCAATTCGCTGAAAAGGGAATGAAAGCCCGAAAGAAAAAAAAAAACAAGCAAATAAATACTATGTAGTAGGTATACGTGGCTACGTATATTTGTGATGAAATGAATAGGAAATGGAAAAGTTAAAACAGCGTCAAATAGGTTGGTGCAACACATCCATGCAGCCATCATCAGATGAGAGGGTGCATAGCATATACATCCTGTCATCCTGTGAATGCACGCCATCTCAAAAGCACTCATTTATATCCGTTTTAATATTCGTAATCTCGTGAACTCAATTCAGTGACTTTTTTTTTCATTATTTGCTCCTGTGTGTTGGCCTGTTGGGATTGGGATTGAGAGATAGAAAGCGGGTGCTGAATGGGTGGTAAGAGGTCGCTATGCAAATAGGAACTAGATTCGCAGAAGGGATTCGAGATACAGGCATGGGATTTTGCATGATTATGTTATAGGCCTCTCACAATTCGAGAGCACATCCTTTATACTCAAATGACATATAACGCCCATTGAAATGGAGAATGGAAAATTTATTTACACGTTTCGAGGCTAATATACTGAAACCACTCTTTTGATGCATTCCACCATCAGAATTTGCCCCAGCCCGGGCTCTGCCACAGGTTTTGCATCTCGCATTGGTGTCGTTTTATAATTCATTGGACCGTCTACTAGTCAGTGTTGTTTGACTTGCCTCAACCATAAGGGATGGGGGTGTCTTCTTCTTCTATAGAAATTCCCTCAGAAGTTTGAAAAGAGTGGTGGAATAAGTAAACGAATTGAAAGCTATCTTGATACTGTAAACATTTTATTTGCATAGAAAAGTCGTATTTTTTGTTAGATGGTTTGGTACTCTTGTGTTGATGCTGCTGCTGCCTGCTGCTGCTTCTACTTCTGATTCTACTTCTGCCTTTACTGTGCTATTCAGGTTTTGAACTCTTAAAAGTATTTTCTGCAAAATGATCATTTAAGGGCATGACATCATTTCAAATGGAAATTCTTCCTCAGGAAAGGGATGACTTACTGATGCCGCGACGACTTTCAGAGTCTTTACTTTTAAAGTGGGTCTCTCTCTCTCTATGCATGATTTTCATTTTGTGTTCATAATTTTCAACAATAACTTGGAACTTGGAACGGAATAATAAAAGAGCTGCTGCTCCTATTGCTTTAATGCAGTTCAGTTATAGGAGGAATGTATATATTCTGTTGCAGTTGTACTTTCTGGAATTGGTATAGGTACTTTATTCCGGAGGCAGTGAGCGATAAAAGTTTAAAGTCATGTTTCTGGAGTTGAAGTGGTGAAATGGATTGTAAGTAAGTATGTATATCGTAATATTCTAATGCTTAAGGCAATATCATGTATATTAATGAGCCCGAATTCTTACTAGTATTCTGTGGCTATGGGTTTTTTTTTAGTGTAATCACAGTTAAGAAGTTTCAAAATTAATTAAGGTAAATAGATCTAGTTTTTAATTTTAATTTTTAGTTCTATTTGAAAAAGACCCATTTTGGAAAGTTACCTCATTTAATACACAAACAAAAACTAATACATAAATATCGCTCTATCAATTTAGTCAAAAGCCTATGTTTATATTGTTGCGGTAAAATTTACCACAACGAATTGCACCTGCCTATTCTTTATCACTAACCGTTTTTAGCCAGGAACAGTTGGTTCCAAAATCCACGAGCTTCAATTACCAAGGAGATGGGCGGTCTCTTGTCAAGGTACCAGCGGATGAGCTGAAGAAGTAAGCGAGTCAGGCGGACTCTTATTTTTATCTAAACAGACCAATATTATTATATATTTACCTTAACGTAACGTAACTTAACATTTTTGTCAGAAAAATGGGTTGTTAACGTGTTCTTAAATTCTAAAATCTTAATGTTGCTAAAAAGTGAAATAGATTTATCGGAATTGACACGCGAGAAGAAAAGAACTGAGTAAATCTCAGCATTTAAAAAGATTAAGCCCTCTCTCTTACCTCGAGAGATTTGTTTTGGAAAGATTGCTTCGCGTTTCGAATTACGCGCGATTGTTTTAGAGTAGCTAGGAGAATGCCTAGAAGAAACTTTTTCTCGATTTTAGTTCTTTTAAGTTTTCTCGAAATATTAAGTTGAAAGGGTTCTGAACTCGGCCATTTGGATTCGGCAAGTTTTGGAAAGACATCCAACAACTTGCTGAATCATTGAATGTGTGTGTGATAGTAAAGTTTCAATGAGATTCGACAACGGAGGAACGGAGGTTTTCGAGGAGAGCATGTAGCTTTCCAGGATCCCGTGACTGAAATTCTCGAAAACGATTGGCTGGTTGTATGAATGTGTGAGAGACTGAAATGGCCGAGGTAGAAAATAGGATTAGCATGGAAAGTTCACTCTTTGGAGAGCTATTCAAGCGAGAAGATAATTTTGAGTTTCAAGTCGAGAATAAATTAAAAGTAGAAAATTGAGAAAAAGTAATTTTTTAGTTGAAGAAAAGTTGTCGAGAAAATTTTGCAGAAAGTTTTTAGTGATTCGAGTTGTGAAGCAGTTTTCAGGAAACTGAGGAAAATTCGAGGTGATAGCAGGGAAGAGGTGGATAAGAAATCCGCAGATATATTAAAAAGATAAGTAGAGTGTTTGTGTTTTTTTTTATCTTGGTTTATAGTTTGATTTCGTTGTGTCAATTCCAATAAGTGTTTGCTTTGAGGTTCGATTCTTATCCCAATTATTAATGGGACGCGATTTTGCCTCATTAACGGCCCATTTTCATTGCCTTTTCAATTCCTTGCTTTCGGCTTTACGTTTCACCGTAAGGCCTTAAAAATTTCTGTTAAAATGTATATCTTTAAAAAAAAAAATTTGGGTCTTAATCCCTGGGTTTTGGCTCAAAGGTTTCCCAAATAAAAACAATTAAAATCCCCATCTGGGCATATAAAAACTTGTGTTTTATTTTTGGTTCTTTTACTTGTTTTCGTTTATTTGCTTTGCTCATTTAAAATTAGTTTTGGAATTCACTAATTCTTATTTCGTAAAAGAATTCCTGGCGCCCACTTTAAGTACAAGTACACCCTGTACTTATACTTAACATTTTATCAATTTTCTTTTTATTTCATTTTATTAATCATAAAAAAATCGTTCAAATGTTTAAAACTAATGCGAGAGAGGAATACAGATTTAATGAAAAAGATATACCACCTGGAAAGCAAAAAAGAGTAAAGGAGCTCTGCCAAAAAAAAAAGCGTCTAGAATTTACTCAAAGATTAACTAGTAAACTTGCAAATACCAATGATTCGATAACTTTTTGGAAAATTATCAGACGTTTAAATGGCATTAAGAATGTAGAAGAAATTAACATACACTAGCCGAAACTCAAAATAGTTGGTCTATGCTATTTTTTATCGAATACATACTGTTTAGAAATTCAAAGCTTGTTTTTCTTCTTGATATGAAAACAATTGTTAATGAAAGTTAATTTTATTTTATAAAATGATTACATTGATTCAATTAGAATTGTCGAAATGGATAACGACTTTCTCAAGATTTTGAAATATTATTGTATAAAGTTGATTTTTTTAAAAGAACTACTATAAAGGGTTTTTCAACAGGGACGCTACAAAAGTAGAGCAACAGGGACAGCAAACGACGCCATATTTCTTGCCGCTCTTTTGACATTTCTCTTCAGGAAGGTTTGCCATTTCGTGATGGAAAGATATACGATCCAATAACGAGGCGAAATTATTAAAAATTACTACCGAAATTCGGAGTCAGTGGCATCACTGCACTCGTCCAATTTATGGTCGTCATAATCGTCCTAGCAGATCAACAATTGAGCGTCTAGTGGAAAAATTTGAATCCACAGGCACAGTACAAAATGTTCCCAGTGCGACAAAGAAGTGCCCGTAGTGTCGAGAATATTGCTGCCACTGAGGCTTCAGTTGCAGAAAGCCCAAATGTGTCTCTCACATGTCGTTCTCAAGCGTTGGGCATCTCTGATCTTGGCCTACATCCTTACAAGATTAAATTGACGCAAGAACTGAAGCCGCTTGACCACCAGAAGCGTCATATGTTCCTGAATTGGGCTGAGCAACAACTTGAAAATGATTCGGATTTTCATCGAAAAATCATCTTCAGCGATGAGGCTCATTTCTGGCTGAATGGCTTCGTCAATAAACAAAATATGCGGTATTGGTCAGGCAGCAATCCACATGTACCCATTGCATCCCGAAAAAATTATGGTTTGGTGTAGTTTATGGGGGGCCGGCGGCGTCATTGGGCCGTACTTCTTCCGTGATGATCAAGACCGGCACGCTACTGTGTATGGGGATCGCTACTGTTCAATGATAACCGAATATTTTTGGCTCCAATTGGATGATATGGACTTGAAGGACATGTGGTTCCAACTGGACGGCACCACAAGTTACAGCGAATGTCACAATCAATTTATTGGAAACCAAGTTTGGAGAACGTGTTATCTCACGAAATTGTCCAGTCACTTGGCCGCCTCGGTCGTGCGATTTGACGCCGTTAGACTATTTCCTGTGGGGCTACATCAAGTTTTTGGTCTATGCCAACAAGCCAGCGACGATCGATGAACTTCGTACGAATATCGAACGTGAAATTGCAGCAGTATCGGCCGATTTATGCTTGAAAACCGTCGAAAATTGGGTTGAGCGTCTGGACTTCTGCAAGCGTGCCCGTGGTAGCCATGCAAAAGAAATAATGGCATAATGGCATCAAATGTAATTTCACAGGAATTTCACGTTTTTATTTTATTTAAAAAAAACTTTTGTAGCGCTCTTATTGAAAAACCCGATACATACACGAAACGTATCGCATGAATTTATTCTTGCACATAATATTCCACTCCTGTGTTTTAAGAATGGAATCATAAAATGTATGAATCAAATCTTACATTGTATGTATGAGATACATATTCCACACAAATTGCTAAACTCACCACTCTGAACTGGGAGTAAATGTATTAAGTTTATGAATTGATGCATAAGAACTTCAAAACTCATACATTCTAGGAATAGGCATTAAATTCATGAAATTGATAAATGCAAACCTAAAAATTTATAAGATCTATGAAATTAAGGATTGTGTTCCTAAATACTATACATTTTTCTTAAAAAATGCAATTTTCGGGCTTATGCCCGTATGAATATAATCATGAAAACTATGATCAGTGATTTTAGATGAAATTTTCCCATAGAACTTTTTTTTGGGAATGGAGATTCATAAAAACAACACCCAATCATAATATTTAATATCATTTTAATATAATTTTTTTAATATCATATTATTTTTTCATGAATTTTCTGAGAAATCGCCGTTCATACTCGTAGAATGAATGTACAATTTAATTTTCAGTGTAAATTATTAAACAGGCCCAGCCCTGTTAAATTTACTAGGTGCGGAATCCCATACAAAGTTTCAGACTTTTCAGAAATTTACCTGATTTGAATAACTTTATGTCTAGTGTTAAATTAGCCTGGTGGCCTATTTTACCATATTCGATTTGATTTAGGAAGATGAACTGTTATTTTAACACTGAATTCTGGTAAACAAGAATATAGCGCTAATTTTAACTGAGATCGGGTTTTTTTTTACACTGCTTGTTATAAATTTCTATTTTACCATAAATCAGGTTGAAGTAACATTTTTTATGGTTATTTTTATAATGTTTACCTGTTGACCAGGTATAATAAACCAGAAATTGGTTGGTTATACCTGCTTTTTTCTCTGAGTGTAGAGCAAGTTTGTTGATTTTGGCACTTATTTGAAATTTGGAAAAAATAAGATGGCAACCTTAAACTGCAAAAAATTGATTTTACTTTTAAATCTTAAAATCAGCTTAGTTTGAGCGGGAGTTTCTCGTTCGATTTTTATCCAAAACTTTTTGTGAATATGTTATCTCTTATATCATCATCTCTTTTTCAATGATTTTTTTAAAATTTAGGTACCTTATATAAAAATTTCAAACAAAATTGTAATGATTCATTTCGATGGTAAATTTTACTATCTACAAAAAGATTTCAACATTATTTCGAAATTTTGCTTCGTTTTCGAGTTATATGCAAAAAACTGAAAATGGGGGCTTTTGCACCCCCCCCCCCCCTCCAAAATGCACCCTCTAATTTAATAGCATTCCTTGATTTCTCATATTCAATAACACAATTATTGATTTTTACAATAAAAACCTATGAACGTCTTAGTTCCTTTTTTAATGGCATAATCAATAGCCTTTCATTTCACTTTAATGAAAGTTAAGCATTTAATAAAGTAACAAGGATGAAAATGTCTCCAAAATCTTTTCATAAATTATAAAGAAAAAAATGTATAAATACAAATATTAATTACCTACCCTGTTGTTTTTGCGACAGCAAACTTCTTTGGCAACGAGATTCTCGCAATTGTTGTTGCTGTTGTTGTTTTTGACTCTTAAGTAAAACCTCCAACTCTTCAATATTAAGAGCCTCATTTCCATTTGAGTGCTTTGCAATGTTTTCATCTACCAAACCAGAATTATTGTCAGCCTCAGCATCAGCGTTATTGTCATTGATGATGGTAACCTCAGTAGTATCGACGATAGCTCTTGCATCAGCAGCGAAAGCTAAAAAATGCAAAAATATGAAAACATAAAAAATGAATAATTTCTCTTTATGGCACTTCGATTTCATTGATGACTTTCAATAATATTTAGGGAGCTGATGGCAATTTAGAAATATTTATTGAATGTAAGTTTTGGTGACGTGAAATAAATGCCCAACGCAGTAAGGCCGAAAATATAAAATTTGGCCTTATTTCGCTTTTAATGTGGAAATAACGCCGAATTTTGCATTTGGCTTTATTTCTCTTTAGAAAACGAGATAAGACCGATTTAGCTTTATTTCACTTTGTATGTTTTATTTGCAGGCTGCTACTGATTTTTCGAGATCTTATTTATACTTGCCTTGCCTTACATAAATACAGCATAACGGAGCCATGCTTAGGCTCACAATAGGATTTGAAAAAAGTCTTGAAAATATTGATAGGAAACCGTTTGGCTTTATTTCCAAATGAAAATTGGCCTTATTTCGGTTTGGAAATAGAAAAAAAAAAAAACAATATAGCCTTATAAATATTTTAAAAGTGAAATTAGGCCCGATTTGAGCTTTGGTCTTATTTCGTTGGTCCTTATTTCTCGTTACCAAAAATTATATTGACACACAGAATATTTTGCAAACCAAACTGAAACATTCGTTTTGTTATTGTTGTTTGTAAAATAAAGTTCAGATTTTTTTGGACTTCATTAATTAATTGAACCGATTTACCATGTTTTCGTTTGGCTTTTGTACCTTCCACATCTTAATTTTTTTTAACATTTAGCTATTTGCATAAGTATTTGCCTTGACAAAAATTGTATATCTTTATCAATGGAAAAAAATTATAAATGTATCCATTCACTGATATAACTATTTGGACGATATTGAAAGATCTAAAACTGGCCTCTTAGCTGTCACCAACTCCCTAACCTCAAAGCACCGGCAAAATAAAAATACAAAAAAAAAAAATACTCAAATGCCAAACACAAAAGCCCCCACTTCTCTAAAGTGCCATTTACCTGTTCGATTGGAATTCGAGTTGTTCTTGTTCATTGTAATTTTTTGTTTTTGTTTTTGTTTTTGTTTTTTTTTTTTTTTTGAGGAATGAAGTGGAAAATTGGACTTTATTCCTCGAACTAAGTATGTACTCAGTTGTATAAGAATTAAGTGAAAATAACACTCAATCGTCTTCGATAGGTACACTGTTGTAGTTTTTTTTTTTTTTTTCTTCTTATTCGTATTAAGTACAACTCGAAAGTCGAAACAATTGATTATTATTACTTTGACGCTTGTTAATAACAGAGGCAGACAGGCACTCACTATAACAAATTAATTATAATTTTATTGCTTCGCGAGAAAATGTTGCTTCCACACAGTATACTGTGCAACATTCACTGAAACTGGGAGCAATGTGTGTACATTTTTTTCTACTGCGGGAGTCTATTTTTTAATAAAGACAACACAAAACACGTGCTTGCAACTTTAACTTTAAATTCAAAGATAGTGTTTTTGTTTAAATAAAATTTGCCTTCATTCATGGGGAAGCTATTTTTTTTTATTGTTGTTTTTGATTAAACTTTTTCATTATCTCTGATTTTGGGTTTTCTATTGATTATTTTATAAGCACTCTCTGTCTCTAGTGGTGCTGTTAAACTAAATACATGAGTAACTTCCTAGATAATTGTGTATTTTTAAATTTAAGTGACTCATAATTTTGGATTATTTATGTATTATGATATTGTTAAACATAGGCGAGTTACAAGCATAAATTTGCTGAAACGCACAGTGGTTCAGATTGTATGCATTGGCGGATACAAGGGGGGGTCATGGGGGTCATGACCCCCCCCCTGGGGTTTTTCCCAGATATAAAATAATAGACAGATGAATTCAATCATAAACAAAAAAATTCACTGCTCAAAGGATATAATTCGCCTTCAAATTTATTTTAATTAACCGAGCGTATTTAAAGAGTTAAAACACAAAAATCATACTAGACATTGGTATTCGAACTCAGTAACCAGTACACGAAAGCTTAGTATAGATTCAAATATGGCGCTAGGCTATTATAGGAGACAGATTCAACAGCTCCAATGACATTTCCAAAGTAAAAAATACATATCGTCGGCTTTCTGTCAAAACAAATTTCAAATTTGAAAAATTGCATAGAAGACACAAAACACCGATTTAAAAGGTAATACAATGGAATTTTAAGATAATGAAAGGTTTTGAAAGTGGTTGATAGAGCCAAAAGCAACCGTGGCACAGTTACTAGACATTGATATTCGAACTCAGTATTCTTGTTGACCAAAATTACATTAAAATGCAATTTAAGGACTTGCTAGGTTTTGACAGAGAGCCGACGGTATGTACATCGTTTGTGAACAATTCTGACACCGTACACCGAATCAGATGACAAATTTCGTGGCATCCCGTATATGTACTCTTCGAAAGGTTACTGGTCATTTAAGGGCAGGTAGTAACAGTAGATAATTTGTCAGACATAGAATTTTCAAAAAGTAATACTGAACCATGAAAAAACTTTGAAAATTCATTTAAAAATGTATGTCACCAATGAATCTAGGTGATCTTTAATAACAATATTTAATATTTGTTTCTTAAGATAACCTTAATAAGGTACCTAAAAATTTTGTTCAGTGACCTGGAATGACTTTAAAAAAAAAAAACCTTAAAATCCCATTAGAACAAATCCACAACCAATTAATGTAGCTAGTTGACCTTATCAACGGCCTTTTGAATTGGGCACAAATTACAAAACCGTGCCAATGAAAAACTCGCATTCGAGATCTTGCAAATAAAAATCTTGCTACTCGTAATTATGTGACCACTCAATTTTGAGCAGGTATTCGATATTTTAATTTTCGAAATTTTGGTTGACATATTTGCAAGATTGTAAGGTGAGAATGCTATGTTTTATTTTTCTTAGTGTCAGATATCATTTTTCAAGATCTATAAATAATGCAGTTTCGATATTTTAGATTTTGGTATCTTGCCAACTACTTTCACAGTGAAGTGCGAAAGATTGGGCGGTACTTGGAAAAACTTTTACAGTTGATTCAAAATTTTCTAAGTCCAACTCAAAAAATGTATAAAATTAAACTTTTTGGACTTTTTACTGATCGCATACATTCTTTGCAAATAGCCTAAATGACATATCCCTTGCTTAATCTCAAAATCAAAGTCTAGCAACCATTAGGCCACTAAGTTGTTAATTGCGATCAACTTTTAGATTCTAGCAATATGAATTAACTTTAAGCTTAGAGCAACTCGAAGACATGAGTGGTAGCAAGCCTTTTTTTATGGAAAAACTATCTTATTTTACTTCGTTTTCCCAAGACAGTAATTGCTTACGCTTTCCCACTAACTTGGGTGCACCATTTTGGGAATACAAAGTTTTTTATTTTGTAATTTTGACGTTTCATGAATTTGTTTTGTTCGGGGGATGTCATTAAGGAAAGTGGTAAGTATAAAAAAAGTAGCTTCTAGTTGCCAGGCAAAAGATCAAAATAGATCTTGTAGAATAAATACGATCTTATTGTAAATGAGTTAAGATTTTAAGGGCAAAAATAAACTTTTCCTAAACAATATTTTTAGTATCTAGAGGGATGATGGTTCTGGCTTCAATTACTTAATTAATTAATTTGTTTTTCAAAAAATATATTCAATAGAAATAAAATGTACGACTGTATTGCAGGTACTTGCTCTGATGTTCAAGTTGCATGTAATTAAGAACTTTTAAAATATGCCAGTAATTACATACATATATAAAGAATATAAAAATATATAAAATAAGGGCATTTAAATTGTTCTTTTAATTGTTTAACAACTTTTCAAATAGCTTAAAGCTTAAAACCAATTTGATAACTTGAAGAAATAATTCATATTTAATAATAAGCACAAAAAAAATTTTAATCGTTGTAGCGATTTTCTCAAAAAGCAATTTTTATATTAAATTAAATAATAATTAATTTTAAAATACATTTATAAACTAGTTTCAAAACAATTCATTAACGCGTTCTTGAAATATTGAATTTTCAAAACAAAAATTAATATCTTCTTTAAAGGCCAGCATTTACTATTTTATTTTGATACGGAATATTATTGAGATTTTTATGGAGCTTTTACATGCAAAATTTCGAATGAATTTCTTTGAACAAATGGAAGTTGAAAGACCCTAAAATGGCAGGTATCGTTATTAACAGTTTTTCGGATTTTTTTTCCAGAATGTTCACCATACCTAAAGTAATCTACTGTTTTTTATCAAATTTGTTTAAGCCGTTTTTCAGATAAATAATCTTTTTTTAATGGTTGTATAGCAAGTACCGTAATTTTAAAAGGTAAGAAATATCCCCTCCGAAGAATTAAACAAAAAAAAAATATTTAAACATTTGAAGAAAAGCGCTTCAGTAGTTTAGGCTGTAGCTGAAGGCTGTCAAGGAATAGATAGACAAACAACCAGACAGAATTGTGTAACCCACTTGCTCGAATACAAAACTTGCCTTATATCGTAATTAAAAATTATTTTTGGCTGCAATACTTTATTGAAATTTTAAGAAACGTGACCCCCCACTGGGGCAAAGTCTGGATCCGCCCTTGGTTGTATGGCGGTCTAAGATCTATAAGGCTAGCATGAGAAAAAGTTAACGGGTGATTTTTTAAGAGGTTTAGAACTTTAAAAAAAAAAACACAAAAAATTCGAAAAAATGAATGAAATATTTATTTGAATCGATAGTTTGAACCTTGCAATTTAATGTTTAAAGATAATTTCATGCAAATGTTGACCGCGGCTGCGTCTCAGGTAGCCCATCCGCTGAGTCCAATTTTGGCATACTCTTTCACACATATCGGCCGGTATCTCACGAATGCATGCATGGATGTTGGCTTCCAGTGCGTCAATCGAAGCGGGCTTGTCCCTATAGACATTAGCCTTGACATACCCCCACAAAAAATAATCTAATGGTGTCAAATCGCACGATCTAGGCGGCCAATTGACCGGCCCGAAACGTGAAATTAACTGTTCACCAAACTCGCCTCGCAATTGCGCCATTGTTTCGCGTGCTGTGTGGCATGTGGCACCGTCTTGTTGAAACAACATATCATGCAAGTCAAGAACTTCCATTTCGGGCAAAAAAAAGTTTGTTATCATCGCTCGGTAGCGTTCACCATTGACAGTAACGCTGCGATTCGCATCATCTTTGAAGAAATATGGCCCAATAATGCCGCCGGCCCATAAACCGCACCAAACAGTGTCTTTTTCGGGATGCATTGGTAGCTGTTGCAATGCTTCTGGTTGATCTTCACTCCAAATGCGGCAATTATGCTTATTTACGTACCCATTCAACCAAAAATGAGCCTCATCGCTGAACACAATTTTTCGATAAAAAAGCATTTCGAACCGAGCACGAATTTTGATAGTAAAATTCAATAATTTGCAAGCGTTGTTCATTTGTAAGACGATCCATGGTTAAATTGCAAACCAAACTGAAGCTGTTTGACAGTGACACAAGGTACTAAACACACGTCAGCTGTCAAAACCAGTGTTGCCAAAACCAAACCAGCTAAAAAATCACCCTTTACTTACACATCCACTTTTTAAATGAAGTCATTAATTCGTAAAAGCTTATAAAACTGAGGGATGTGCTGTTTAGAAAATTTGTTGATGGTGCAATCTTCAATTATTCATACCTACGTACAAAACTTTTGTCAACTGCTTTTATTTTGGGCATTTTTTACAAAAATGTTGTTCTTACCATGTAATTGGTCAAAAAAGATCAACTCAACTAAAAATTTGGTCAGTATTTGAAATTATAATCACGGTTTAGGTTTCCCCAAGATCACGCAAGTTCATGCTCAAGTTTCGAAACCTTATTCGTCAAATGTTATGATTAGAATTGCAAGATGGATCGATCTTAAAAATACAAATAAGGTAGGCCGACATTTTAAAAACAGCGTTTTAGCCAATATTTCGAGAACAATGAATCGTATGAAAAATATGTTAACAGCATTTGAAAAAGTTTAATTAGTTCTGTC
The DNA here is from genome assembly GCA_946251815.1 of Dasysyrphus albostriatus. Classification (NCBI taxonomy): domain Eukaryota; kingdom Metazoa; phylum Arthropoda; class Insecta; order Diptera; family Syrphidae; genus Dasysyrphus; species Dasysyrphus albostriatus. The sequence goes on from OX276335.1 coordinate 85,697,577, forward strand.
TGTATACAAGAGTTTTTTTTATATGTAGTCTGTACGTACAGAGCTTAAGCACCAAGTTTTTTTTGTTTTTGTCCAATATCTCTCTATAAATATTTTCATATTTTAAAAGTTCTTAATTCCAAGCAACTTGAACATAAGAGCAAGTACGTGCGATCCAGTAGTGCAGTGTATTATTAAAGTACAGGGTGTCCGCCGGGAAAGTATACTACTTTGTTTTGACGCCATTTTGGTAAACATTAGTCTTGACAGTTTATATTTGGCAGTCGTGAAGTAGACTCGTGGCCAATTTATTACGGAAAAGTATTCGATAAACCAACGTGTTTTATTCGTTAAAACATTTTATCAAAATCAATCATCGATTACTGTGACGATAAGTAAGTTACGTGAAATTTTTGGGAGAAACAACAAAACGCACTATTTATCGTGTAGTGAGTGATTTCGAAGAAAAAGGTTCTATAGTGGATAGGCCCAAGCATGGACTACAACGTACTGCAAGATCGGCTGAAAACATTACAGCTGCTCAAGGAAGTGTTCAAAACAATCCATCAACCTCAATTCGACGGCGTAACGGTAACTGTGAATGGGGAGCGATATCGTGATATGGTTGAAAACTTTTTAACGCACCAACTGCATGCTTTGATGGGCTTGATTAACATGTGGTATCAACAAGACGGTGCCACATCGCATACAGCCAGGATTACAATAGAATTACTGCGAGACAAACAAAGAAGTATACCTTCCCGGCGGACAACCTGTATTAACTTTGACAGAACTTTGGGTTAAATTAGTGAATTCTTAGAAATCCTTAGTGTTTGGAAGTACGCTATAGAAAAGACAATGTAAGTAAATGATTTTAATGGAAATTGATTTTATTTTATCTTTTTTCATGCATGCATACATATTATACAAATGATTATACTTTCTTTTTTTCTGTGAAATTTAAAATCGTATTTATTAGCAAATTAACTGACCACAAAACCTATTGATTACTTGCTCACCGCACAATTGATTCATGAGCGATGCCTTCCTAATTGGTTTTATCTGATTATTGAATTTATGACAATGCAGATAATAATTATAAGTCCAAACTCACAGTGCACCTTTTAATTTATCGAAAACAATGCTTATTTAAATCTATCACTTAAAACAGTATACACAAGTATACATCACAAATGACACAGAACTAAGAGTAATAAGAACTGCTAATTATAAATTAATAAAAATACATAATTTATTGATTAAATTGATGAGGGATACAAAAAAGTCAATTATAAAATTTTGTTATTTAGCAAAACCATAATTATATATTTACTTAACTTATAGAAAAATATATTTAATGTATGTATTTAAGTGCGTACATTTTTATATAAATAAATCATTGAAATCCTATAGCATAGTGTTGGAACTTGGGACTTGGGTTGTTGGTTTCCAATTTTTGATTGAAATATGATAACACATGGTGTACTTATATCAGATCAGTTGGATATATTTTTTTTAAACTAAAGGTTTGGCTATTTGTCTTTTGTTAATAACTTTTACCCCAGATATATTTGAATGGCATAAACTTAGCCGAGTATTCAACATTGTTAGTTAAAAAATTCAACAGATTGCATTGTTGGAGAAGTATCTCTTAAACCTACAAACATTTTGGCTAAAAATATCGAATCCATCCTTATAACAGCCTGTAACTCCTAATTTGGTACTTCCAGTTACTAGCATTCGGGGGTCTTGAGGTACACGATGTGACTTTTGCTATAGTTTGAAAGGTACTTACCGTGAAGTCAATTTTGAATTTTTACTTGCGATACAGGTACCTACTATACGTCAAATTTTGGATTCATTCAAAAAAACTAATTGGGAAAACAATCAAACATGGCATTACGATGATAGAGAACACCAAATAAGTGTTTGCTAAAATTCTGTCTTTCTGTCTGTCTATTCGGCTACAGCCTAAAACACCCGATCTATTTTCTTCAAACGTGGTACATAGTGGTTTGTAGTGATTATGCTTGCACAATTTTTTTTTTTAATTTTTTAGAACCAAAAAATTATATAATTTTGCACTAAGCAACTATTAATAGTACCTGTCATAGAATTTCTTTTTTATTTGAATTTTCCCATCATCGGCTGAACGGATTTAAATATTTTATTATGCACAAATTTCAGATAAGACTAAATAATATTGCATATAATTTTTTTTTGAATTTTTAAGAAAAGTTTAAAAGTTTTTTTGAGAATTCGATATCTCAAAAACTGGTTGGCTATTTGTCTGCACATAAATATATAATTTAGATTCACACTCCAAAATTTGGTCTTAAAAATGTTTTAAAAATTTGATGTAGTATAAAAAATAATATTTTTAAAAAACCGCTCCAACGGTTTTCAATTTTTAACTTCCCATTGGAAGTTATTGTAATTGGTCTGATTTTTCGAACCGAAAATTTTGACATATCTTCTCGTTTCGAGCTCCCTAGAATCGGAATCTATCATTTTTAGAGAGATGTCTGTGTCTGTACGTACGTTCATATGTTTGAACGTTCGTACGTTCGTATGTTAGTACGTTCGTACGTTCTTACGTTCGTGCGTACGTACGTTCCTTCGCTTTTTTCGTTCACCATATCTCAAGAACTAATTAATAATGATATCGACTTCAAATAAATTTTATTTTGTAGATAAAAGTTTCAATACGTACAAAAAGGACTTTCAATAAAATTCAATTAGCGATTTTTTTATTATAGCAATTTAAAAAAACACTTGTTAAGTTTCTTTAGTCTCGAATATCTCAGCGACTTCGAGTTGATTTAATCCTACGCATATTAACGTGATAAAGAATTGGTAAAAATATATAAAAACATATCAACTTATAGTTTTTTTTAATGAAAAAAGTTGCTGAACATTTTTGAAAAAAAAGTGGTTTTTCTCAAATATCTTGATAACAGATAACGATATTGGCTCCTGGTTAATTTATTCTACATATTAATTAATAGTTGATATTTGATAGGCTTTGTAAGAAAAATTCAACAGACTAGTTTATAATATGTAATTTATAGGATTTGCAATCAAATTAGGCACATAGTTTTTTTTTAACCAAAAAACAACAAGAAATTGTACCAAAATCGTTGAAGTTTTTTTTCTCCCAAATATCCTGAGATCACACAAAATGGTATTGGCTTCGGGATAATGAAATTCTTTACGCTGGTTTAAAAATAATATTTGATTGGTTTTGTAAAATAATTCAACAAAAAAACTGCAAGAAACTTTACCAATCATTTTTAAACTTTTTTCTTCTCAAATATCTCGAGAACAAGCAATGATATTCACTTGATTGCATATTGAAATACCTAAGAACTATTTCGAAGATCTTCAATAGGTGATTTTATAAATAAAATAACAACGAGCCTCTAGCTTCCGAGGGCACTAGTGGGAAGTTACCAGTGTGGCGCACCCAGCCTCTTTTTGATTTTTTTTTTTCATACAATCATACTCAATCATTTTTCTCATTTAGAACTCTCAAAGAAGTTATTTTAGCTAATTAAATGTCGTATTTCATGCCTTTAAATATTTGTATTTCATCATAATTTCCATTTCTTCACCAATAATATTCTTAGACACTCAGTGTCTTATAGCATACGAGCCAGTACGTGCGACCCAGTCGTACACTTTATTTTTTTTTTTTAGAAATTTTTTTTATTTTAAAATTTTAGTGGGGTTCATTCGGAAATTTACTTCTCAAACCCAGATAGACCTCTCTATGCGTCTTCTGGAGTTGGAAACGTCTTTATTGACATTACGATATGAAATGAAGATTACCTTAATATTTTAAGATAAAATTTGTCGTGTAGTCTTGCGAAAGTGGAGCTAAACGACCTCAAGCACACATCGAAATTTGTCAAGGAATGATTTCTCCATGATACCTTAAGAAACTAGAAGATCTTCCCTGGTCTTCAGATCTAGATGTCATCGAGCATTTCAGAGATTATCTAGATAAACAGATCCAAAAGAGGAGCACATTAGTAAAGCTGCACGAAATTCTATTTTATTTGAAGAGTGGCAAAAAATCCCAGCCAAATAAGTTAGGAAGCGATAAGAGTCAGCCCCCAGGTGCATAGATACTGTCCTAGGAGCGCAGCGGCGTAAGGAAAGCAGAAGAGTTATTGGTTTAAATTGTAATCCTTGTCAAAAAGAAAAAGAAAAAGATAAAGAAAATGAAGAAAAAAAGAGAAAGAGAAAGAGAAAGAGAAAGAGAAAGAGAAAGAGAAAGAGAAAGAGAAAGAGAAAGAGAAAGAGAAAGAGAAAGAGAAAGAGAAAGAGAAAGAGAAAGAGAAAGAGAAAGAGAAAGAAGAGAAAGAGAAAACGAGAAAAGAGAAAGAGAAAGAGAAAGAGAAAGAGAAAGAGAAAGAGAAAGAGAAAGAAAAGGAAAAGGAGAAAGAAAAAGAAAAATAGCTTTGAGTTCGATTGACTATAGTTTTCTGGGCAAGTTTCTAAATTTATCTCTTAACGAAGTATGTTTGAATATGCAATACTTAGTGGGGATCACTATTATTAATTGGCCAGTTTATATTTCTTGAGCGCTCAGTATTTTTTCTCCATTTTTAGACAGAGCAGGAGAATAAAATATAAACACTATTCCTCACAAAGAAGTTAAAACAACCCTCTTTTTCTTTTCTTCTTATGTAATTTACTGCGACAAAAAATAATTGAGCAAGCGAATCTAAAAAATTTCAGTCTCAGTTTTTAAGGGAAAAAGTGAGGAATTTTTTGGGAGTAATTCTGTTTATATTTCTGAGCGCTCTGAGTCCTCTGAGATCTCAGAAATATAAACTGGCTAAATGCAAATTTATAATATATATATCTTTTTACAACAAATTAATTAAAAGTAATAAGTAAAAAGTACAATACGGTGCACCTACGACAGTAGTTACCCTTTCTTTGTTTAAATACAAAAAAATAGTGGTTAAATTTAACTTTTACTGCTGATTGAAGCTATTAGTTTGCGTATAAAAAAAAACTACTCAAACAGCCTTACAAGAAGTAGCGATAAAAAATGCACACTCAGAGATGTAACCAACAAAGTCGGAAGCCATATTACTTACTTTCTTATCCGGCTCCCAATCCATGGACTGCTACCAACAGTGACGATTTGTCGTAGGTGATGGACAGATGAAACTTTGTTTTGTCCTCATTCAATTCAAGACCAACCCGTTTCGCCTGTTCATCAATAGCTGTGAATGCTTCTAGTACAGCTCGCTTTGAGGGGCAGTTGAGAAGATCTGTCTAAGATAGTGCCTTCCAGGCTAACACCACTCTTGCGAACTATCTGCTTCAGGACTAGGTTGAAGAAGTTACATAATAGGGCATCTTCTTGTCTGAACTCTGTACATGTCTGAAATATCTCGGATGAGCTGTTACCAATTTGCACGTTGCACCGCGTATTTTGTAACGTCATGCGGCATAGCTGGACCAGTTTTTTCGTGATCCCGAGTTCCGACATCGCCAAAAGAAGCTCTTGACGACTAATGCTATCATATGCGGCTTTGAAGTCAATGAAAAGATGGTGGGTCCCGACATGAAATTCGTTGTTCTTTTCCAGGATTTGGCCTCAATGTGAAGATTTGGTCTATCGTCGATCTGCCTGGCCTGAAGCTACAGAAAGGTATAAGACGCTCACATAGTACGTTGGATAGGATCTTGTAGGCAACATTAAGCAGGGATATACCTCTGTAGAAACCATATTATTGAACTAAAAAAAGAGAAATATTTAATTTAGTGGATATGGTAGAACCTCGTGGCATGATGGTTAGTGCGTTGGACTGTCATGCCTAAGTCCTGGGCTCCACTCCGAGCCACTGCCACCTAAGAAAATACAGAAATATTTTTCCCAAGGTACTGCCTCTGGCGAAGAACTGATAATTCATCCAAAGAGTAAACTTGTCATGAATAAGTACTTCTCATGTAGCAGTTCAAACTCGACAAAAAATTGTACGTCCCCTCCATTTCTGCCAACAACACGCCCACAGGAATGGTTGAGGGTTATACGTTACTAGGCCAGGTTCTCCACGAGCTGTTGCAAAAAAATTTTAACGGTACCAATTTTTAAATTTCAGAAAAAATATAAAAAAAATTTATACTTGTCCACATTTCTCTTGAGGTGTCGGATGGTGCCGACTCTACCGTACACTTTTTTTGACGTCATAAAAATGAAGTATTTTTTGTAATTTTTTTAATTAAAGTTTTACTACAATAATTTTTGTTAAGTTTTATATGCGAATTTATTGAGAATAAACCGCTTTACAAAATAAGATAAGTCTTTTACTAAAAAGATCGGATGTATCTACTTGCTTCAAGATTCAACAGATTCTCAAAAACGCAGTTGAAAGCTGTAAACTGTTTTTTTTAATATATATACATGTATAATCTACTTTTACAAAAATAAGCTTATGTCTATGTCTACCTCCCTATTCACACCCACACAGTAAGAAAAAAACTACATTACAAAATCTTTGCAAAGTACACGATTTTGTTCGCTTCTTGGGGATACTTCATTAAAAGACGAATTGGAGTCTTCACCTTGATAAACGTGAAAATTAATTCTTTCACCAATAACCGCAATTGAGAGGTGCTAATGATGAAGCTTGGAGCTTTGAAACATATCGACAAATTTGTGTTTTTTTTTTTCAAAAATCGAGTTATGCCAAATCATCTCATTTTAATATAATATTTTCTTTTTGTTTATCAGATACCTACTGTAAGTTAATGATCGAATATAAAAAGAAACGAATATACAGATTTAACTTCATTTCCCATGACTGCTAAGAGTGATAGTAGCAAGAGAATAGCACAAATAACATTATTAGTTTAATATTCTACACAAACTTTCCAGTAGTTGACAAAAAAAAAAAAACTAAACCTTTTGTGAGTGTCCTTGTTCAATGTACATAAAGTTTTATTAATTTCCTTTAAAAACTATTCAAAGTATGTGACCCATCTCCAGAGACAATAAGTTCCATTTCAAAATCACAAGAAAAATAAAAAAACAAAAGAGAAAAAGGTAAAAATGATTCCAAAGAGAAATAATGATAATAATACGATTATTTAGATTTAGAAGCTCTTTTCAAATTCGTTGTATAATAGTTCCTATACCTATATAGTATTATCTTGTGTGATATCGAATTTAAAGCAATAGTATTCTTATGGACTCCTATACACAACTCAATCGGACTTCCATTAAACTATTTAATATTCATCCCAAACAGTCAAACGAAGTCCATTAAAATACCTCCTCCATTTCTCGAAGTGCTCAAACTAAGATGGAAGAACCAAATTAAAACAAAATGAAAAAAAAAAATCGTAAGAGAAAGCATGAAACATATAAAAAAAAAAAAATAACGTCCGGTCACTCTGCTCGTTTGTCGGAATAAATTTTATCCTCACAAACATTTGAAACGTAAATAATGAAATTACTAAGGAAGAAATTAAGAACTCCAGAAACTATCAATGTCCAGCAATCTACATTTATATGTGTATATGGAATGGCATAAGGATAAGAGGGTCTATATAGGATTCAGCTTCTGTGGCACCGCAGAGACCAAAATTAGACCGATAGATAGACAAACTTTTCCAATGAAATAAAACCCAAAGTGTTCTCCTCTCCTGTTATGGCTGCAACTAAAGTAATTCATTTGAATCCATTAGAATATAATCCTTTTGCCAAAGCAGCTGGCCAATCTAGGATCGATTTCAGGACACGTTTACATACTGCATGGGGATTATCATTATTGCTTGCTCAAATGCTCACCCCTCACCTTGCCGCCTGACATTATTTTGGAGAATTTATATTGGATAAGAAATTAGGACAATCTGTCTTTCACACCCGCGTCGTTTCGCCGCCGCCATAAAGTGCCTCGATTTCCTGGTTCTTGTGACTACTCCCTGGAGTACTTTTTTCTTTAATGATTCACCATTACGTGTCAAATTATAAATTCGTCTCTTTTTTCAATCAACGGATGAAAACGACAATTAAAAGAGCCTTTTTAAAGAAACCTAGTGGAAACAAACAAACTGAATGGTTAAGATTTAATCTTGATTGAATTGAATTAATTTGATGAAGTAAAAGTTAACATTTAATAATATTCGAAAGGTTGTTAACAAATTAATTTATTTGAAAATAATGAATTTTTACTTGAAAATGGCAAGTCTTACATTTTTAAAAAGATTTTACTGGAAATTTTGAATTTTAATTTAATTCAAAAGTACAACGTATTTATGAAGGTTAATAGTTGCTACCTGTTATTTTTTTTTTATCAAAATTGCTTGATCGGTTTTTAAAAAATGAAATTTTATGAAATTGTTTTCAAATTTTTTTTTAATGTTTAAAAGCCGTTAAGTACAGAGTTTAATAAAAATTGACATTTCGAATTATTAAGTTTTCGTTGGTACTTTTTTGAAAATATTGGTAAGCAATATTATGTAAGCTTCTGCATAAAAAGAGAGCGGGTCGTAGTTCTGGTTTTAAATTTTATGTTTGGTGAAAATTCTGCTTTTTTTTGTGAATTCTGCCTGGTCAAAATTCTGTTTGGCCAAAATTCTGTATTTCAAGATTTTGTAAATGCAAAATTCTGTTTATCAAATTTCTGTGTGTCCAAAATTCTGTATTTCAAAATTCTAAGTGGTCAAAATTCTGTTTTCTCAAATTCTAGTTATGACAGCTAAAATTCTGTCTAAAACAGATTCCTACTTGCACAGAACATCTTTTTTATGATTCGTAGATCCAGAGCCCACAGCAAATTTTTGATGTTAGTGATAGCAACAAAAGAAGTCAAGGTGGCAAAAACATAAGTAAAAGCTATTCCAAAAATCAATGTCTTGGAGTGCAATACTGGTTATGGACTGCAAGACTTTGATTTTGGGAATTATCTTAATTGAAACTTTCGACGCTTACCCATACTTCTTTTTTTGCTATAACTCACACGTAAATTGTGACATATTTGCGAAGTTTTAAGTTCTACTATGTTTACTAAGTCTTTACGCTGTTGTACAAATACCCTTAGTAAAACTTAATTTCTTGGTTTTTAAAAAACCAATAAAGCTTTTAAGTCGTTTTTTTATGACTTACGCTATTTGCTTATTTCTTAGAAAACTTTTTTTGTACGTGAACAAAAGAAGATCATTTTCATTTTTTCAGACAATGTTTTATATTCAGTCGTATTCGTTTATTTAAAATCGTTTCAATATGTATGTATGTTCTAAACACGTTTAATTTAGTTCCATTACAAGAAATCTGTTTTCGAAAATTCTGTATTTAAAATACTGTAAATATGTTGTAAGAAAATAGTTTACAACATATTAACAGAATTTTGAAATACAGAATTTTGGTCATGCAGAATTTTGAAAGCAGAACTATGACCCTACAGAATTTCAACCCCAACCCATAAAAAATAATATATTTTCTTAGAATTAAATAGAGTTTTGTTTGTAAATGAACATCCACATAACTACAGTAAATGCTGCGAAGTATGCATTAAATTATAATGAAACATTTGCGAATGAACAAAAACAACTTGTGTGCATAACCCTCTAGTAACCCAATAATTGTCATTTCAATTAAAAGAAAACATAAAACAATGAAGGAGAAAATAAAAGTTGGACTGCATAAATCAAACCAAATTGCATAAATATTTCAATTTGCAGCGACAAAAGTGCACCACCATTTGACTGATGAATCCGATATAGGTACAAAAATAGTCATTAATGGTACCTCCCCAAAACACCATTTTTTAATTTGCGATTTTTTCAAAACGGATGAACGTCACATGTCGATGTGAAATTTCGCGCGAAATTTTATTATTATTGAATGCCAAATAAGAAAAACTAAACAACAAAATACCAAATAAGAAATAGCCAATCAGCAAAAGTAAAAACAATAAAATGCTAAAAAAACATTGCCAATTTTCATAATGCCAATAAAAAAAAAAAATACTTAGCGAAAATTGCGAAATGAAAAATGCGAAGCGATGATTTGTCAAATCATTAAGAAAGCAAAACGTTGTTTGCAATACGTGCAAAACTGGTCCCACACGTAATGCTAGGCAAAATTGAGATTGCACCAAGATACTTACAAACATTTCAACAACTATTATTCTATAGCATAAGCATTATTTTGATAAATCTTTTAAAAAAAAAATATTTAAAATCGTTTAAACAGCTTTGAATCTAGCTAGAAATTGTTCCCTTCTGCTTTCAACGTTTATCGTGATGACGATCTTAGCCGACCCACCAACGATTGCCCTAGCCGTGTTGTCCTTCTTGCTGTAAAAAATACTATTGACTCTTCCCTTATAGCTATTTTTTCTTCCCCTATTTTTGATTATGTGTCAATTAAGATTTCAGTACCCGGAAATTTCACTCTATGTTGTCTGTTGTTACATCTTACCTTCACAACCTATCGAATCCTATGAGCTTGCCATTAAAACAAATGACCAAATCACTGATTTGTGTGACCCCCTTGATGAAATCCTCCTTTTCGGGGATTTTAGGTTCCTTAATTTAAAATGGACTCCATCAGACGATTTTTCATTTTATTCTGCTTCCAATCCCTCTTCTGCCAAAGAATATCTCTTTTTAGATAGCCTTGCTGATTTTTGTCTCGTCTCTGCCAAGTTAGCGGAATCTCAAATTTCATGGGTATACAACTTGACCGTATCTTTACAACAGACCCCATTAACTCTTCTGTCTCACTTAGCCCTCTTTCTCTATCGAACATCGACAACTTCCATCCACCGCTTCTTCTTTCATATTTTCATGATTTTCCTTTACAGTCCACCACGCCTACAGATCTGTCTTCTTATGACTTTCAAAGAGCAAACTTTCGCCAAATAAATGAATACCTCAACAAAGTCACCTTTAATTTTGATAACTTAACCGTAAATGAGGCCATCATAACTACATATATTCTACAGAGAAATATTCAACTCTATTTCTCTTTATGTTCCTTTTTCCCGCAACAAAACCTCATCTTCTTTTCCAACTTGGTATAATCACAAAATTCGTTCTGTCCGAAATAAAAGAAATAAATTGTGGGAAATATACCTCCGCTCTCGTTCTCCTACTGACTATTCTAACTATCTTGGCTCTTATCTACATTTTACCGAACTATACAATTCCCTCTATCTATACACTATATAGCGGAGACGCAATCCAATCTTGTCAAAGATCCTAAGTCATTTTTTCAGTTTGTCAACTACAAAAGAAAATCCGATGACTAGCCAACATTTCTCTCTCTCAATAACGAAACTTTAAACGATCCTGGCACTATTGCAAATCTTTTTGACACATTCTTCAAACAATCTTTTCCGATGACTCCTTTGTACCCGATTCTACCTATTTCAATTCTCTGCCTCGTACCGTCGATCCTTCGATTATAGTCTCATCGAATATAAATTGAATCAACTTAACGATGAATTCAATCCTGCTCCAGATGGCCTTCCTGCCATTTTTCTAAAAAAAATGCTTTTCCACCCTTTCTCCTTCCTCTTTCAAAAATTGTCAGCCTTTCCCTAAATTAAGGTGAGTTTCCTCAGATATAGAAATCATCTTTCATAACCCCAATACACCAAAAGTGTCCGAAGGGCGATGTTAACAATTATCGGCCCATTGCCAAGCTTTCACACATACCCAAACTCTTTGAAAGTATTTTGTATGAAACCTTTAGTTTCCATTGTAAATCTCTCATCTCCCCCTCACAACATGGCTTCCTCAAATGTTGATCTACTACCACTAACCTTTTTGAATTCGTGTCCTTCACCCTCTGAGCCTTAGAGAAAGGCCTCGAAGTTGATGTTATCTCAACCGATTTATGCAAGGCCTTCGATAAAATTTCCCATAATCTTATTCTTTTCAAACTGTCCACTCTTGGTTTCGAACCCTCTTTGTTAAATGGATTTCTTCTTACCTTAAAAAACCGTTTTTACAGCGTTCGTTTTAGATCTGCCACCTCTTGTCCTATCTTATCTACCTCTGGGGTCCCCCAAGGGAGACACCTAGGCCCACTTTTATTTATTCTTGCTATTAACGATATCGAAAGAGTCATCAAACATTCTTCTATCTCTCTGTACCACGATGATACCAATTTTTTCAACACCATTTTCTCAAAACATGACTCTTCCCTTATTCAACAGGAACTTGACAATTTTTCAGTATGGTGTGTAAAAAATTGCCTACAGCTAAACGTTGCCAAGTGTCAATCAATCAATTTTTCACGCAAACGCATCAAACCTCCTCCCCGTCTCTAGCTGATCCACAATCAACCCATACCCTCCGTCGATAATATTTGAGACCTTGGCATTTAATGCAACCCTGAGCTTAATTTTCTCTCTCACATAGACGATATCATTCAAAGCAAACTCAGCGCTAGGATTCATCAAAATATGGTCTAAACAATTCTCCAATCTCTACGTAACCCGGTCCTTATACATATCATTCGTTCCTCCACTTCTAGAATACTCGTCTCAAGTTTGGTCACCTTACCAACTTACTCACATTTCCAGAATCGAGAGCATCCAGCGTCGTTTCCTACGCTTTGCTCTTCGAGGTCTATCATGGAATAACCCTCTGATTCTGCCTCCCTATTTACACCACCTTAAACTAATCAACCTGAACTCGTTGGAAGAACGAAGTGATATATCAGACATTCTCTTCATTCATTGACTACTCTCCGGTTCCGTTGGCTGCATGTCGCTCTACAACTCTGTCTCTTTTAATACTAACCCTCGTAATACACGTATCACTCGTCTCTTTTACATACCCACCTACCGAACCTGTTATGGCTACAACGAATATATCTCTCGCATGCTGCGGGGTGTTAGCTCAAACTTGTCCTCCTTCGACTTTAACCTCAGTACTCCTTCCTTAAAACTCCGGCTTTTGAATCTCCCTCCCCCTCACTAACGTAAGCTTAAGTTCTTAGTTTTTAAGTTGGATTAAGAATTAGCTTGTATTAAGCCGAATAAACGGGGGTTTTTGCACCCACCAAAATTAAAATTACATTAAAAATTTGCTATGGGTGATTTTCTAATGTCGTTTTCGAGTAGAAGTTCGGAGTATTACTTTTTTACTCTATTTTCACTCCAACTACTCCAAAAACCTTCGATTGGCACTCTTTTTCTGTTCCGGTCCTTATACATTTGAAGAAAAAGTATTTCAGTAGTGTGTGTGTAAATTTGACAACATGATGTTTTCATATTCGATTGAAATCAAAAAGGAGTATAATAGTCCGAAAATCCAATCGAAAACGACATAATGCTAAACTCAAAAAGCCTTTTCAAAGAGGAAAGTAATAAAAATTCAAATTTTTATGATGATATTATAAATTTTTCCATAGAAAACTTCTTTTGTCTTGGGGGATTTTTTATATTTATTCTACTCGTAACTTAAATTAAACAACGACCTTAATAAGGACCACCCTAGTATATGTTTGTATTTTTATATCTACATTTTACATCATTTTAGTAATTTTTAAGTTTTTATTCATGCTTGTTTATGAATTGTTGTAAATTGAAAAAAATATAAAGAGATCCAACAAGCAGTAAAGAGCTTAAATTTCAACAAGATAAGGATTTACGAAGAACTAGTCGACCATCATAAAGATTCACGTACTGTACCTACGTGTATGCATATATGTACATTGTACATACATCATGTCTCTAGATAGGTACTCTTGGCCAATCTCTGATGCTTCTATAAATCTACATCAGCATCAGGTTAGAGTAGAAAGAAGGATTCCCTTGCATGATGACCTTTTATTCTTCGAATTCGACACCATAAAATTTTGGAATATTAATGATAGAAGTAGAGAACTAGAGGGATCTTCTTGTTCCTATAAAAAATATTAACATTAGTGTGCAAGAACTGTTGCACCTAAATTTTTTGTTTATTTATGTCACCGTAAAACTACAAAATAATGAAATTCTAGAATATTCCGGTAAAACAAAGAATTGTTCAGCAGTGAATTGTCAAAACTCCCTATTTTTTCGCTGTCTTAGGTGAATTAAAATTTGAAATTTTTTTAAATTATCAGAGCCAATTTTTAAAAAAATTATTAAATCGAAGATTAAGATACTAATGCGCAGATTAATTTAAATAAAACTAAATATAAAAACCATTTTGAAAAAAAAATCTTAATTTCACAAACTTTTTTTAAAACTCTATGCAATCTTCTGCATACAAAAATTAATTAAAACCAGTTTAGCTGAGATAAAATCAGCAATTAAATTCCTAAAAAATACCAAAGCTGTTGTAGGTTAAGACGACATTTCCGCTGAATTATATCAATCGGCCCTACAAAATAGCCGCAAAAATGCTGATCGTAAAATTACAATAAAAGGGAAATTTTATGGATTGCGGAATCTGCAAGAGAATCTGTGTCCATCCTTCGGTTGCAAAATGGCGAAAATAATCTTGGAACGAATCAAAGAACATCTGGAAACTACTCTTTACAAACAGCAAGCAGGGATTCCGGGCCGAGCAGGCTCAGCCTGCATAGATCATATCAACACCTTAACGATCATACTAGAGCAATGCGTAGAGTTCCGTACCCCTCTCCATAAGATTTGTATCGATTTTGAAAAGGCTTTCGTTAAATTCATTTGGTTAGCCTTACGCAGGAGAGCTATACCTGAGAACCATCGAGGGTACAACTTATCAAGATCGATTCTTGCATAACGGAAGGGTATCTGCACGGACTTCGAAATCAAGAGTGGAGTTCGGCAGAAGTGTTTCTAACCACCATTGTTAATTTTGGTTTTTATTGGAGATATCCTCCATGCAGGCAGCCCTAACCTAATAAGCGCGAATAATCCGAGGGACTATATTTTCGTTTTTGCATCATCTCGACTATGCGGACAATTTTTGTTTCCTTTCTTACAACATCATGGATCTACACTAGATGGTGAGAAACCTGGAATGTGAACTGAATAAAATAGGGCTTAGAATCATCACCGGTAAAACGAAGATCCTTACTATTTCTGGTAACTGCTAAAATTGACGTTGCAGAACAGCAGGTTGAAGCGGTAATAAACTTTATCTACCTAGGAAACGTTGTCTCAAAAAATGGTTGTAGCACAGATGAAGATCATAACTGAAGTTTTGGCAAATCAAAAGTTGCTTTCCGAATGCAGTTAGAAGGTTGCAGGGTCAACGTATATAGTACGAAGATCAGGGTGCAACTATTCCACTCGAACGTAGATGTTTTTGAAACATTCTAAAGGTTTTTTCGGCCGAACACCATTTCCAACTAAGAACTCCATCAGAGAACTGATCAAAAACCTATCGACCTCGTGATGCTTAGAAGAAAGTGGCAGTCGATTGGACACACCCTGCGGGATGGTGTAGACTCTACTTCAAGACACGCAACGGAGTGGGATCCTTTTACTCATGGTGGCAAAAGACCTGGGGGCCATAGAAAGAAAAAGGAGTCTCAAAAGCTGGGAAAAAGTTAGTGAGAGCTCAAACATATTTTCAGAAACAAGAAAAGATGGTATGAAGCAATAGTTGACGCCCTATGGCCCCATATGAAGGGGTCAAGGAGCAAAGTAAGTATAGCCATAAGGAACTTAATGAGATGATAATGAGCCTGTTAGAAATTAAAGGAAATGTTTATAAGGTTGGAATACTATTAAAATAACGCACCACAGACAAGTTTGTTTCATAATCCTAAAAGCCGCTTTCGAGAAAAATAAAATATTCCCTAATTTTTGTTAACAGGGTAGAACTAACTTCCTAACCTATAAATAAATAAATTAAAAATACATCGGCATGCCAGCCCAACGCAATAATCATTAAGCTACGAGATTTTTCTACTACTACTTACTTACTTATCCAGCTTCCAATCTATGAAGGGTATAGCAGCCTTGAACACTCCAGTCTTCCATCCTCTACAATCCCTATCTCCCTGCTTCCAGTCTTATAGACCAAGCTTTCTGACATCCAAGATGCCTTGGTCATTAAACCAGAAGAGGTTTGGTCTTCATTGTTCCCTGGAACCTGAGAATTTGGATTCAAAAACTTCCTTGGCTCAATTTAGCTGAGCCAATTTAGTCGACGTGCTTTCATTTCCTTATTACATCCGAACCCACATCCTATTCGTTTTCCTCGCACACAGGGACACAGGATCAAAAATATCCATCAAAGAATTTTTCTTTCGAAGGAGCACAGTTTCATCTTTCCATTTTTGATCATCGCCCAATACTTGGCGCACCATAAAGCTGGACTGGGCAGTATTAGGTTTTAAAGAGATTCTTCTTTTGAGGAGTTTTGAGCCCATTTATAGTGTTACAGAATAGCGTAAGACGCTCAGATAGCACGTTGATAAGGAACTTGTGTGCGACGTGTATCAGGGAGATGCCTCGAAAGATCTTGTAGATGGGCCACATATGGAGCTAATAGACCTGTCATCGGGCATGTGTTTTTCCACCCAAACTTGGTTGATCAGTTGATGCATGCATCTTTTTAACACATCCCCTCCGTACTTGAAAGTCTGGCAGCCTTGTTGTTCTTGAGATTGTTTTTATATCTAGTTAAGTCTTCTTCTGATAGGTAGGTACTGGGTCTTTTTGGCTTTTCATAATACTTCTTAGTATAATTGATTGTGAGACTCTTTGATCTCTTTGCGTTAGGAACAGGGATGCCAACAGTACTCTAAAATAGCGTACTCTATGATCTATGACTTTAATAGAGTACGCTAAAATTATCTTTTATTTTTTTCTTTCTTCAAATATTTTGTATTTTTGCAAAAAAATTCCCCTCCATGAAAAAGCTTGCAAATTTCTGCTACACAAATTTCTGAGTGCAGGAAGTAAACAACTGTGAAAACACGTACTGTGTGTTTTTTTTCTTCTTGTATGTGTTTTAAGATTTGTCTGTTGTGTTTAATAGTGTGTATCACGTTTGACGTTTTTTACTCAAAATTGCTACAAATCTGGTTCAAGCAATTTGTTTACTTTGTAGCAAGTTTTCCCCTCTTTGAAAGATTTGTCCCCTTCCTTCAATAGTTTGACAGTTTTTAAACTTTGTGCTACAGAAGTAACCAAAAACACCTATTTTATTTTTGTATGACGTGTTAAAAGAACATCCAGATCTAGATTTGGATCTCAATAGAAAATAATAGAACACAGCTAATGAGAAAAGCTGTTAAAGGTGAAAAGTGTTTTGGTTTCTTTGATTTCTTGTGGTTGTTATGTTCTTTGTCTAGAAATCTTTTGATTAAAACGGTTAATGAAAATATTGACACAGATTGTGAAAAGATAGTGAATGGCTCGTTCATTTTAAAAGAACTGCAGGTCAAATGACTAAACAGCCCAGATTTTATAAAAAAAGGAGGCTATACGTACACCTGTTACCGAGCTGTTCCCGGCGCGTTTGCAAGTATTGAAGCGGAGGCGGCGAAAATGGGTTTGGCTGTTAATGAGGACAAGACGAAGTATATGCTATCATCGAGAAAGGAATCTCAACATCGGCGACTCGGGCAAAACGTCACGATGGATAGGTACAACTTCGAAGTTGTCAAGGACTTTGTCTACCTGGGCTCCACTATTACATCGCAAAATGACATCAGTGCAGAAATCAAACGAAGAATTACTCTGGCCAATCGCTGTTTCTTCGGGCTAAGAAGGCATTTGAGTAGTAAAGCCCTCTCTCAAAGAACCAAGGAGACTTTATATAAGACCCTTATCATCCCGGTCCTGCTGTACGAGGCAGAAGCATGGACTCTGTCAAAAACGGATGAGAGTCTACTTGGGTGCTTTGAAAGGAAAATTCTTCCGGTGATCTTCGGTCCAGTCTGTATAGATGGAGTATGGTGGAGAAGATTTAATAATGAGCTCTACAGGCTATACAGCGACGTCGACCTGGCCAAAAAGCTGAAAATACAGCGGCTGAGATGGCTGGGTCACGTCATCACGAGCGAATGGACACCTACGCACCAGCCCGACGAGTCTTCGAATCCACCCCTGATGGTCTGCGCAGCAGAGAAAGACCCCACCTAAGGTGGCGCACACAAAGTGGAGAGCGACCTCAACCAACTTGGAGTGCGTAACTGGAGACAGTTAGCTAGGGACCGAGCTGGCTGGAGGGGCTTGTTGGTTGAGGCCGTAGTCCATCCTGGACTGTGAGCGCCATCTAAAGTAAAGTAAGTAAAGTAAAGTAAATACGTACACCTTCTTCTTTCTATGCAGAGTCCTCTTCTTCTCTCTTTTTTTGCTCGATTGTACTCTCCCTATCTGCTCCCGATATACACTGCAACTGCAGCTAGGTGTGTTTAGTTCGTGAAAAATTGACTCAGTTATTTTAGAAATACATTTTTTGTATGTGTGTAAAACTCTCTTATCATTTCAAAAATAAAAAAAAAATATCTTTTTTTCACTAAAATAATCCTTTCTCACCAAGTGATCTCACCAAGTGAGATGTCCACACGAAACGCCTATTTGAAGGACTGAAGACCATTTGAATCTATTTGGAATCTAAAATATTAATTTCTAACAGCACTGTTAGTTTAGCATGTCAAATTTTGCTGCAATCCTTTTGTGGACTGACGGATGGTAAGATGGCAAAATAGTTATTGGCATTAACGAGCATTCTTCGTAGGATGTCTAAAATATGGAAGTATCCTCTATCGGATTGTAAATATATATTTATGAATGAAGATTGATAGAAACAAGTAGGTGCCTTTTACTCTAGTAGGTACATATATTTTATATATCTAGTTATATTTATATGAAGATAAAATTTTATCAGGTATTCAAATTGCTGCAATTGTGTGTAGATAGTTTAGCCCATCAGGCAAACAAGGAGTAGACATTGATGCTCTGTTGCATCTAAATACATATATAGTTATTGTTCAGTAAAATGTTACACATTATTTTGTTAGAAAATACATCTGTGTCGATATTTTAAGGAAGTTATTTATGAAAAGCGATTACTGTTTCTTTTGGAATTGGACTTCTCCAATTCTAAACATGGACTACCTATACACATAAATTTTATCAAAATGATAGAAATGAATATGGTCTAAGACTATAGATTGTAGATGACTTAAGGCACGATTTCGTACTATCAATAAATTTTGTGAGTTTTAGAAAATATTCAAAACATGAGAATTGGGTAAATACTCGTAGTATGTTGACATTTATAGTTTAAAATTTAGATCCTTTTAACTAAATTGGTAGGATCTTAAGAAATTGGAGAGAAAGCTTTGGTCTCACTTTTAAAACTAAGACTGGCTCACTGGAACGAATCAAAAATAAATTAAGCTCAACATAAAACACAACAAAAGTTTGACTTATATCATCCTCAAAAAAACCTCTTAGGAGTCTAAGTTGGATGTAAATATTTGCAATTTATATTTTAAGAACTTTCAAAGCTATTCAAAAACATGGAAACTATTTAAATTTGGATTTATGTAAGTTAAATAAAAAAAAAAAAGAAAATTCACAATCATTTACATTGTTGTCATACCTCATACTTCATGTCCTTTGCCTATACA
The DNA here is from genome assembly GCA_946251815.1 of Dasysyrphus albostriatus. Lineage (NCBI taxonomy): Eukaryota > Metazoa > Arthropoda > Insecta > Diptera > Syrphidae > Dasysyrphus > Dasysyrphus albostriatus. The sequence continues at coordinate 85,717,108 of OX276335.1, forward strand.
AAAAATACAAATGATGGTTTTTTAGCTGGGTAGCTAGAGGCTTTTGATTTATTTAAGATAATGTACATACATACCTACATACAGATACAATATAAAAAAAAACATACATACATATATCCTATGGCATTATAGTAAACCATGTCGATCAACTTTTTCATTTTATTCAGCAGAAAAACAATTTAACAAACGATATCGGTTACGTGTTTATTAAAAAATTGCATTTTTTTTTTTTGCTGAACGTGCACATTTATCATCACAGACAGAGATATGATTTTAAATATTTTTATTTTTTATTTTTTAAACTGCCTTTTTTTATTTGTGAAATCATTTTAACGCCTACCTTGTGTTTTCGTATCGATTTCTGCTGATGAAAGCATTTCCGTATCGAAATAAAATTACGTTGAAGAGTTCAATTAAAAACCAGAGGAAGCATGGCAGACATCAGGAGAACTTAATTGGGAGAGTACCAAGCTAAAGGCTGTTTGTATTTGTAGTGCTATTATGAAAACCAATCGAAATTTGTTTCCCTTTATACACTTTAAAGTTAAGTCAAACCATAACAGACATTAAAAAAACAAAAGAGACAAATATTTATTTTAAATATATTTATTTGGGTTTGAACTTAATTGAAAAATATCGAGAAGTATTAGGAGTCATTTTTATTATAAATACTTAATTGTGCCAATTGAGCACGTAAAAGAATCTAATTGTTAAAAAAAATTATATTCTGTATGATAGTATGATTTTTGTATTACTTAAGCAAATGAAGGTATAGGACTTCTTATTCAACTTTAATTTCTTAAATCTTAATTTTCAATTATGCTTGGTGATTGATAACTCATTCTTCGAAAGAGAAAATATGACTAAATTCTAAATTCCTGAATTTCTTTCTTTTTTTTTTGTTGGTATGCCTAGTTACGGCCTTCTAAAAAATCCCACCCTATTTTTCATAATGTAAAAACTGTTCTACTTTGTATCTATTGGGCTAGGGTTATGTATCTACAAGCGTCTAATTCTCAATCCCCTAACATGTCACGTGTCCGAAAAAATTCTTGCAATTCTATTATATTAGTACCAAAACTCAAATGGCTTTCAATTTTTTATGTTAAGCTGGCTATACACGACCGAGCCATCCGATCCATTTGACTCGGTTGGATTTCAGATTGGCTGAATATTGGATCGGCACGGGGCCATTTGGTTCTGTCGTGTGTGGCCAACTTAAGATAATATCCGTGGCTGTCGTGAAGAACCGCTAAGTTGAGTTGAGTTGAGTAATTATTTTATAAAGAGTTCTTAAATATGCCAGATTTATTTTTGTTTATATTATGCGTGCACTTAAGGGGTTGTAACTACCCTTAAGATGATTGAACACAGTGCGAGCGTAAGGAAAAAAGGGATGGATATAAAAGGAGATACCGATGTACATTGATTTTGAAATTCTGAATCAAAATGGGAGGGAACAATAGAGCCGGGTAAAGCATTCCACATTCGTGTGGTTCGGCTAAAAACAGAATCTCTGTACTTAACAGTAAGTCTGAAATTGGGCTCAAGGGTAAACTGATAGACATTCCTGGCAGTGCGAGTATTACGGTGGAATTGTTTAAGGGGAGGAATGCAACTGGCTATTTCGCTAGAACACTGTTTGTAAAAATAACGATAAAATAAGGAGAGTCATGAGACATTACGTCGATGTTCAAGAGATACGAAAGTTACAGTTAAGGCTTTGTAGATTGCAGCCAGATCAGAAGAGAAAACAAATTTCTTGCATCTTCGAAGAAAACCTAAACACTTTGCAGCATTTTTGGCGAAGTTGAATATGTGATCGTTCCACAGAAGGTGATATGTGATGCTCGATGCTAGTATCACTCATGGATAGCGGTAGGGGGAGGGTTTTGCTTTAATGACAACAGGCAGCATTGGGTTTTTGAAGATTTGTTTCACTGCTCGGTGAGATAAACCATCAGATCACCAGTGGACCTATTGCTACGAAAGCATTACTGCCGGTCATTAAGAAGATTCCGTTCTTCAAGATATTTCTTGAGCTGATAATTAGTCAGCGTTTCCATGACCTTGGAAAGAGGGGACAAAAGAGACAAAAGTTCAATTGGGCGATAGTTAGAAGGAGATTCGCCTTAAGGGACAGGCTGGATAAATGCTGTTTTCCATCCACTCGGAAAGAGACGAGTAGAGTAGAACAGATAGAAAAGCTTACTCAGTGGCTTCGCCAGCGTTGAAGAACACCTCTTTAGAACAATGGCAGGGGTACTATCCGGGCCAGCAGATTTGTGTACATTAAGATCTTTTAAGACTCTTGCTACTGCACAAGTGCGAAAAAAGAATTGTCCCATAAAATTATTAGCGCAATCAAGCACAGGCGGAGTCATGGTACTCTCTGGCAGCGTCGAATTAACAGCAAACTGTGCTGCAAGCAAATTGGCTTTGTTTTGTGAGCTGACTTAGGGAGTATCATTGAAGACGAGCATTGAAACCGAAGACGAAGGTGGAATTACATATGTTTTTTAAACTGAGTTAATTTCTGATCATGAAAAAATTTGGTTCGTTGAATATGCACGTTACAGGTCTTTGGAGTTTGTTTGAACTTATTCCGATTTTCCTCAGTGGGGTTGGCTATGTATCTTCGGAAACTTACTTCTCTCGCCCTGTTAACCTCTTTATAGCTCGAATTGAACCATGAATTCTCTTTCGGTTTGATAAATTTTATCCTGTTCGGAATAAAATTTCCCATACCCTAGAAAATTAAATTTGTAACCATATCTGCACTGGAATCTACGTCTCTACCGAGGAAGCATAGCAACCAGTTAAAGTTTTTGAAAAAATGACTGAGACCGTCCCAGTTGGCATTCTCGTATTGCCAAACGGTTCTCATTGGAGTTGTTTCTCTAACTGGATTGTTTTGGCACGAGAAATTAGCAGATATTACATAATGGTCAGATGTGCCTAGAGGCGATAATACACTAATAGTGTATTTTTCAGGGTCAGAGGTAAGAAACAAGTCTAAAGTGTTGGCGGATTGACCTCCAACGTCAGGGATACGAGTTGGTTCGTCAACACGCTGAGTTAGTTGGTTTAATTCAGCAAAGACCTTAACATACCTTCCTTCGGGTGTTGTCTGGCCAGAAAAGCGAAGCCACGAAGAACTATGTACATTGAAATCACCCGCAATGACGATTTGAGTGTGAGGATAATGGGCAATAATTGTTTGTATGATGGAGTCGGACAGAGCATCAAGCTCATTAAAAGTTAAATTTCTGTCCAAATTTGGGCTCCGATAAATGAAGCAGGTATGAATGATTTGCTTTTTAATCGAGAATTTTAACCCCACGAAGTTGAAATTTGTGTTTGAGCATAAACCAAATTGTGGTTGGAATTGGTACGCAACATTATTTCTTATGCAAACGGCGAGTCTATGATGGGAAAAGAATAATGGCACTTAGCTATATCCATAGAGATTAAATTCTGAATAGTCAGAATTTTCCCCTATTTGAGTTTCACTCAGTGGCAGAACAGCTGGCCTGTTTTTTACAGTATAAACATACACGGCACAGAAAATTTTTCTCAGCCCACGGATGTTAGAAAAATCCACTCTAAACCACCGCCATTAAAAAATAGAAAATTAAAACCAAAACCAATTCAGAAAATAATCTAAATTGCATCTCTAATATGAGTCTGGTTGTCCAGGAGGCAGACACCCTAGCCAAAAAAGGAGAAACAGACCCCTTTATGGGGCCTGAACCTTATTGCGGTGCAGGTGAAAACGTAACCAAATACACAATCAAATCAGAAGAGGAAACCAAAAGATCAAAAATCTAGAAAGAATTCCCAAAACTCTTCAAGAACGCGTCCGAACTTTAGCGATAACCCCAGACTATACAATTTATATACAAAAACTAAAGCACCTCGGTCGATTGTGTCAAGAGCCGCCTTAAAATCAATGAAGCAAGGTGAAATAAGGTTTCGCAAAATGCCATTAATTAGTGTTGTTGATTGGTTCAGTAAAGCCTTGAAGTAAACCAGCAGTGAATTTGCGCAGAGTTTTGTGTGGATATTTAAATGTTAACATTTAACTCCCAAGCTATTTTCAAAAAATCTTTTGCATTTCACAGGATGTTAGTCTGGCTGCCTGCAGTTCCGCAAGTTTCATCTCTTCTATTTTTATATTTCCTGTTCGCCTCGATGTATGAATTCCTAAACAGACCTTGGGTTGAAGTGCGGTAAATTCTCAGCCATGCAAAAGATACCTTAAGAGCTCTTTGAAATCCAGCAGAGTTTAAGAAGCAACCGTCGGCCAATAGTTTCATCATTTGATTGAACAAGATGTTGAAAGGAAAAATAACAACCAGAAAATGTCAGAGTATGTACTTCTTAAATCACAAAATCTGTTACACAGTGTTATCAATCTTCTAGGGAGTTTTCACTGAACGACGACTATAAAGGTATTTTAAGAATTTCATCATAAGCTAAAAAAGTCGGGTTTTTGATTTTTACTCGTAAATGACAAAGTTGGCCATGGGTCATTTTTTGATATGAAAATTAAATATTTTAGCTTAACATAAGAGCTTAGCCAACTAACGAATTAAACTTGTATAAGGTTCTATACAAGCTATTTTCGACCTGCTATAGAAATAGTAAAAGGCCTTATGCAAGTCATTTTGGCACATTTACCCACGCTAATTAATTGCCATAAGACTTTTGGTGACAGGTCTTATAGCAGCAAATAGCTTTTCATGATCTGCTATTAGCTTGGCTGAACAAGCTATAGCTTGCCTTGGATGTTTGTATAAGGCCTTACCAAAGCCATTTCGACAGCTATTGCCAAAAGCTTGCCTTCGATGTTTATATAAGGCCTTATCCAAATTTATTTGGCATAAGCGATCCATCGAGAGAAAAAAATTTGTTTAGCAAAGCTGATTCTGAAATTAAAAAAAATATATTTTTTGTATCGGTTATTTATTTTATTTTTCTGATGTTGTATTTTTATTGCATTTTATTTTATTTTATATTTTTTTGTGCGCAATTAATATTTGTGTCTTGTTCTTCCAAACTTCTTAAATGTACTCTGGCTATTTTAAGAATTGCTTCTCTGTTTTTTCTCACTTGTCTTTGGTAGTTTCCAGATCTTTTAAATTTTTGCTTGTATAACTCATATTTTAAGGCCTTATAGCAGCTATTTGTTTAAATTTCAGGTGGAAAATTCTTAACTTGCTTAAGACTGCCTTATACAAGCTCTATACAAGCTATTACTTGCCAAATTCGAAAAATGTTACCTTATACAAGCTAAATTGTTAGTTGGGAATACACAACATGGAGACTAAACCACAAATAAAGAAGTGTTTAAGTCAAACATAAATGTTTTCGTATAGTTTGAGCAAACGGATCTTAAATAAAGTATTCAAAAATTGAAGATTATGTGATATACTCTTTAAAAACGCATTTTTTTCCGAAAATTATGTAGGTTCACAGGTATTTTATGAATTTGGTCAAAAGACAAAAAAAAAACATTTGTTTTAATTGTTCAAAAAATGTAGTGCTCAGTTTGTAGAAGTTGCGAAATGTTCTACTTAATAGGTAGTAAAATTATGTTCCATACGAGAGACTAGTCAAAAGTTATAGCGATGGGCCAAATGTAAAAATAATAGGCTTTCCACATAAGTAGATATAACTCTCAAACGGTAAATGTTATTCAAAAATGATTAATACCTACAAAGTCCTAAATAGCTATAACTCGTATATTTTTCTGAAATTGTTACTTCTTGTAAAAGTTTTATTTTGTATTTTCTTTTTTGGCGAGTTTTGCAATTTTCAGATCATCTAAAAAATCTAAGTATGCACACGTCTGATTTTTTTAGGATTTTTTCAATCCATCGACATCACATCCATAGTTCAATGGAGTTTGACATTGATTGCTTTGTCGTTTAGACGACAAAATTTTTGTTGACAGAAAAATTTTATTTCGAACCAAATCTTACTTTATTACCCAGACATCACTTTTTTTGGAGAAGTAAAAAAAAATAAAGAAAATTCTAATTTCTTTAAGGTTTATGAATCCATTGATATCGTAGTAATTCTTAAATGGTATTTGGCAGTCTATGGCTTGGCAGATGGGTGGCAAACTAAATCCAATCGGAAAAAGTGTGTTTCGATCCAAATATCACCCAATTGCCGTTAAATCAACCAATAAAAAAAAAAATTGATTTATTTTGATAGCAAAAAGTCCTGACTCCAAAACAAAGTGCAATCCAAATCGATATTTTAATAATCCACAAAAATCTCACGTTACTGTTAAACTTCTCCAATTTATTAAAGACCTACATATATAACACAATCATAAACAAATATAAATACTTAAGACCACTTCCTTCTATTTTCATTAGAAGTTACAAATTCAAAAGATAGTAATTCGTAAGAACGTACAGAAAGAGAACATGAACTTATCCTGAAACGTAAAAAAAACCAAATGAAAAAATTGAAAATTATTTCTTTAACTTTCTAGAAACTTAAAAGTTACTCATACCTACTCAAAGAATTACCCTTGCCCCATTTCACCCGAAGCCATCATCGAGTAAATAAAAATATTCAATATAGTATGTATGTATTTATGTGTATCTATTTTCAATTTTAATATTCCTTCACAAAATGATATACCTACCTACCCAAAAATTGAACAGAAAAAAAAATTAAGAGGATGCCACGCCATCACTTGGCATCTTGTATACAACCCGCTTTTTGCATCCTTGAACAAGACAAAAAAAAAAAAGGAGAAAAGGTTTTAAAAATATCTTTTTAAATGTGACAGAAAAGTCGGAAAATAAAGAAAGCCAACGAGAAAAATCGGAAATGAAATGCAATTTTTCAATTTGAGAAAACCGCTGGATTTTCACATTTTTCACGAAAAGCAAAACGCGCGAGCCAACAACTGATAGTATTCTATTGACATGCCATTAAATATTCCCCGACTGGCAGCATGCAAGTTGCAAGTGCGCGGAATTAATTTCGAAAAGAAGTTTCCGTCAGTGTATAGAGAGAAAAGGAGCAGACAAAAAAAAAATAAATCACTTGAAAACAAAAATCCTTCATCATCCTTACGCGAAAGAGTGTGCTTCATTGGAAAGGAAACCAACCGACCCACAACGGATGGTTGATGCCTTGTTGCGGCTTGGTTTTCCATTTTCGAGAATGAGGTTCCACGCGGGAGAATGGGGAAATCACAATTCAACGATTTAATCATTTCACTTTGCAAAAGTGGAAAGCAATTTCCATCAGATGACATTTGCTGGAGACATTTCAATATTCCATGTTAAAGTGCAACGATAAGATTTCTTTCTCTCTTGACTTAAAACTCACCGGGAAAAGTTTAATGTTCATATACATTATAGACTGTACCTGCCATTGTGTAAGCAGGTAATGTGTATAGTGATGATTTGTTTTATCTGACAGACGTAATTGCATGCACAGAAAACAGTCTTATTCTTACTTGTGTGATGTACAAAGGTAGGAGGTAGCTACTGTTCCTGTACTGAACTGTACATTGTGCAAACAAATTTTCAAATTCTTAAAAAAATAAAATTTCGTTTGCTGAACACAGTTTATGTTTTTCCTAAAGTTTTTGAAATCATCAGTTAGTTAGAATCTATGTTTATGTACTGCTAATCTCAGGTTTTCGAGGTATTCATAGCGACGTTTTTGTCTTTTTTCGAGCTTCATTTTCATCATGTTTTCAGAAAGATCTGTTTCACCGTTGTCGGTGAAAATATTGGCATCCAGGGTTTCCATCACACTGAGGTACCTCGGCTCTTGATGTCGTTGCTCGGTGGACATCCTTCTCATTAGTTGATTGGGGTGATTGACAGTGTTCTGCACTAGCTTCTTTGCCAAATTTAGTAGGTACTTGTCTAGCCTTATTATCCTTGCTTTTCTGTAGAGATCCTCATTCCTGTAACAATGCTGGATTTGCATATAAAGTAAACACTGATGATGATGAGGGTTTCATCTCTTCCTAGTTCAATAGTGACAGCAGTGGCTTCACTGGTTGTAAGACCTGTGATGATGATTTCGGTGGTGTTGGGGAAAATCTTCTTCTTGACGTAGATTGCCATCCCTCTACGGCCCTTCTTCTTATCATTCCGGAAGGTTTTGAAGTAGGCCATGTCGACGTTGTTGCATCTGGTGACGTTGCTCTCACTGATGAGAGCGAAGTCTGGGTTGTTGTTCTTCATTCATAAGCTATATGTCGTCGTCTTCTCGAGGCTGTACAATGAATTCACATTGTTCGTAAAAATGCGGAGCTTCTTTAATTGCATATTTGGAACAGGAAGGTGGCCAGTGCCAAGGACTTCTTGAGTTCACTAAGCTGAAAATAGTTCGGTAGAATTGCAGTCCCAGCTTTTCCCATGACTGTCAGTAGATCGGATCCAAAAATCCTTTGGACTTCGGTGTTCAATTTTTTGTTGGTGGGGCTGACGTTGGTTTGGTTGGTCCACTCATTGGTGTTGTTGTCCGTGGTGTGATCACTTCTGCTGAAGTCGTTTTCCTCAGTTGCTGTTGGTTCCTCAAGTTAGCTGTTTTTTGTGATGGTCCACCTTTAACCATTGCTGCAAAGCCAACTGCCGGCCAGGTAACCACGCATACTGACTGGGCAGCAAATTCCTGCTGTGATTTCTTTTCTGCTGTCAATTTGTTTCTTTCAGTCTTGCTTTGATGGTTGGGCAACCCTTGAAGCTGCCTGGGTGACCTTTCTTTTGGCAATTTGCACACCATAAATCCAATCCAGTGTTCTCCTTTCTTTTACATTGTACGGGTTTGTGCTCCTCTTTAAGGCTCCCCCAAACCAACGCGAATGCGGAGCGATTCGCAGCGAATCATTCACAATAGTATAAAGTATGACAAATACACAACGCTAAACAACAACAAAAAATTGTCGTCGCTGCGAATTCGCGTTGGTTTGGGAGAGACAGTTTTGGCACTGCACAATGTCGTTGGATTTCCGATTTTCCCAGTGGACCTTCTGGTTCATTATCAGCGTCTTTCTGTTCACTTCACTGATGTCACCAGTCTTTTCCAGTTCCACGACGAAGTTGTTGTAAGTTTTCCCCATTACCCTTTTAGCCTTGAAGTGCGTCATCTTGATGACTGGAAGTCCTTTGATTCTTAGCTCATCCTTGACTTCGATGGCTGCGTTGGTGTGGTGAATAATTTTCAGTAATAGAAGGTTCTTCCTATCTTCCCATGGCATTAATGAGTTAAACTGGATCTTTGATGTCTGCAGGCATTTTTTAACTGGCCTGAACGATGCCCTGTCTCCAGCAATAATGACGGTCATCTTTGTATTCCTGTTCTTGAAGATGACGCTTAGGTTGTTATCTTTGCAGTGTCTTCTAGTTTCAGCAACATTCCCGGAAAAGCAGAAGATTTGTGGCATTCCTAGACCCTTCGTTGGATTCGAGGCTGTGATGCCTTTCGATGTCTTTGATGGCTGCACTGAAGTTAGTTTGGCGGCTGCTGATGTGGTTTGGCTGTCTTTTGTGCATCGGTTTTGCCTGGCACTGGAGTTGGTGTTGGGCCAGTTGGTTCTGTCATTTTTGTTATTTTTCCGGCTTCGGGTTGAACTGGTACTGACTCTTCAGGTGGATTCGTTGAGGAGTCCTTGTCAAGTTGAATGCGCTTTCCATTGTCCTTTTTGGAAATCTTGTTGGTTTTTTGCCCAGACAGGGGAAAATTGTTGGCGTCTTCTTAAAAGGTAGTGTTTTCTGCCATAAGCAATGCTCTGGATAAGCTGAAGGGGCCAAGAGCGTACGCAAGGGTGCAGGTAGGGGCACTTGCCCCACACTTATCACAATATAGTTTTTACGTATGGCAATTTATCTTCTTTCGAAAGAATTTAAAGCAAGATTTCTGACCCTCATTTCTTGAAACAGGTTGCCCCCCTTTCTGAAACTTCAAAATTCACCAATGAAACAGTATCCTGCATACGTCGTTGGAAGGGACCAAAGACTTCAAGGGGCAGATACCATCAGCATCTTCCAAAAGGAATTGCTCAGCTGTATATATCGTCCCTTGATTGCAAGAACTAGGTAACAGAATTTTAAATTTTTTTGAGATAGCAAAGTTCATAGCTACTTAGCTACTAGAGAACGAGTGAAAGTTTAATTTTCATGTTTTTCACTTTTCATAAATATCTTTTATTTTTCTATGGTAGAAAAAATGTAAGGGAAACAATTCCACGAGCATCTGCTCCACACGGGAGTTTATTACATCATAAGTAGGAATCTGTTCCACTTTTCAAAGTGCAATTTATTCTCACCTAGAGAGGGAATTTTTGGCACTTTTTAGTGAGAAAGGTCTCCACTTGGAGAGTGGAGATTTTGCCCACTTGATATCAGACTCAACTTCACTTCTTTTTCTCTGATTCGTTCTTATATGAGGTATTTTTTTAATCATAGTTTCTTTAAATCTAGATTCCTTAAATGCAAAAGAAACTTCGCATACACCCAACCTTGCACCCATCCCAAATCTTATAATGAGCTCAAGCAGGCAGTCGCAGGGGGGCAGCATGCCCCCCCCCCATACATACCTCACTATTTATTTGTCATAATGCTGGCGTATTTCTGTAAATAAACAATATCGTTTTCTACAATGATTCAATAATATCCCAAATTCCAAATTTTAGGTGGGAAAAAATTCCACAAAATTTCGAGTGCAATTAGTTCCCTCTCATGGTGAGAATAAATTGCACTTTGGAAAGTGGATTAGATTCTTACTCATGATGGAATAAACTCCTATTTGGAGCAGATGTCCGTGGAATTATTTCCCTGCACCGCAGAAGACCACCAACACCAACCCCGAAATAGTAACTGAGATAATCTTGAACTAATCATAAGGAAGTTTTCCCAAGTCATGGAGCTTTTTCTTACGATCCTGTTCAGACACTGCTTCATTAATAGCTACTTTCCAAATGGATGCAAAAGAGCGAAAAGTATATCGAATATCGATACAGAAGAAAGTTGAAACAGTTATAGTTCCTGGATATCGTCCTTTGTCACATATCTCTTCTTTAGAACACTAGCAAAGTTTTTTTTCGGAAACTGACCTTGTTTTGTGCAACTTATAACATCATCCCCCACATAGAGTTTGGATTTTGGCTGGAACACTCACTTACATCCGCTCTTGGGATTTCAGGATGACTTTGATAGAATCCTTCTGTCAGATTATTGGTGGATAGTTTCTGGACATAGAAAAAGCATTCGACAGCATCTCAAAGTTGAGGAAATGCTTCCAAGCACATGTTGGGAAAATAAAAGTTTGCAAGTTTTTCGTGTTCAAAATATTTAGAATTACCAAAAAAGAAGGGGTCCCACTCTTTGATATAAAAAAAGTATGTTCCTGAAAAGTACCACCATTGACATTTTAACAGAACTTCTATTTAACACCTATTTTTAACGACATCAAATATTTTGTTTCCAATACTTGTTTGGCATCTGCAGTCGTTTCCACAAACTTATTTATGTTCAAAATATTTAAAAGTACCAAAAAAGTGCAACATAAAAAATGTATTTTCCGAAAAAGTGGGAACACAAAAAATTTACTCAAAGGTTCTCCTCTTCAACACTTATCTTTTAAGACATCAACCTTTATTTTCCAGCATACGTTTGACTTTTAAAGGGGTTTTCGCAACTTGTTTCACGTTTAAAAATACCAAAAAAGGGGTAGTCCTACGTTTTGAAATAAAAAAAGAATATACCTGAAAAGTGTCAACAATGAAATTTAAACAGAAGGTGTGTACACTCCATACCTATTTTTAAAAATATTAATTTTTATTTTCCAACGTGCCTTTGGCATCGCAATTTTTATAATGTTGGTGAAGGTTCAACCCGACTTAAAAAACTAAGTTCCCAAAAATTGGCAACACTGAAATTTTACCCGAAGGCACGTCTACCTAAAGACATCAACCGTTATTTTAATCATGGAACTATTCATGTAATTTACGATCAAAACCAAACAATGTCTACAGATTGGGCGCCATTTTTTAAAATGGCGTCTAAGTGAGAAAGTCATAACGAATACTCCCAAGGATATAACTTATCCTTAGCATATTAAAAATGAACTACAAATATAAACATAAGCCCCCCCCCCAAAAAAAAAACTTCACAAAGAAAGAAAACTAATAAACTGAGACCAAAAAAACCACTAATATGAAAAGAATAATCAAAAGGAAATACAAATCTATTTGACATTAGTTGCAACTGGCCAAAGTATATACAATACTTTAACACACATATACATAATTCATATTAGGTACATAACAACATTATGTACCTACCTTCATACATTATGTGCTTGGAAAAATAATTTAAATTTAAATTACAAAAGTACAGGGTGGCGCAGGAATCGTGCTACAAAAATAAAACGTAATAACTTTTTTTCTGTGTGAGTAATCGGCTTATTTTTTTTTATTTTGTAGGTTACTATTTAGATTTATAAAAATGGATGCTTGGGATACGGAGAAAAGAATTTGGATAGTGCAACGGTACCATGCTTTGCAGTCCGTCATTTCCGTCCAAAGGGAATTTAGGCGGGAGTTTGGCGGTAATCCCCCGAGTAGATGGACTATTATGAGGTTTGTAAACATGTTTGCCGAATCTGGAAGCATCGCACGAAGGCCGTACCATCGAGATGCCAATGTTCGGGTTCAGGATACAATCGCAGCAGTAGCATCTGCAATACAGGCCAATCCGAGCGTTTCGACCAGAAACTTATCGGGGCAAATTGGAGTTAGTAGACGGTCATTACAACGGATACTTCATGACGATTTAAACTTGTTTCCGTACAAAGTCCAAATTACTAGCAAGTTAAACCCTCAGGATTTGCCTGGTTCACCTGGAATTTTGCCAAAAAATGATATCAATGGCCGAAGAAGACAACACATTGATCAATTGTTTGTTCATGTCTGATGAGGCCCATTTTGATCTTAACGGCAATGTAAACAAGCAAAATTGCCGTATATGGAATGAGTCTAATCCAGAAATGCTCCATGAGACGGAACTGCACCCAGGACGAGTCACTGTGTGGTGCGCAGTTTCATCAAGGTGTATTGTCGGGTCGTACTCCTTTGAAGAAAACGGTGTAACCGTTACTGTCAATGGGGACCGTTATTTAAAGATGTTGAAGGAGTTTTTTTTACCCAAAACTGCGCCGAAGACGTATACCATTCAACAGCGTTTGGTTTCAGCAAGATGGAGCAACTGCACATATAGCCAGAACAGTTATGGCGGAGCTAAACAAAAAATTCGCAAACAAATTAATTTCTAGGAACTCCACTCTTCGCTGGCCCCCAAGGTCACCTGACCTGACTGCACCAGACTTCTTTTTATGGGGTTATGTCAAGCAAGAGGTGTATAAAACGAAGCCCAGGAATTTAACTGAATTAAAGCAGTCCATAACGACAATAATTGAGGCGATCCCAACTTCAACTCTTCAGACTGCAATGAATAATTTTTTGATCAGGGTCCGCATATGCGTGGGAGAGCGTGGAGGTCATTTGCGGTCTATAATCTTTAAAAACAAGTAACTATTTAAAATAAAATTTAATTTTCTAACCAATAAAAAAAAAAATAAATGAAATACATCGATTAAAAAAAAAGTTATTTGAATTTCTTATTGTAGCACAATTGGTGCGCCACCCTGTATGTAGAAGCAAGTAAATTCTCCTTCAGTCAAACAGACAAAATACTTTTCGTATCCGTTTGACAACTTTTTTTTTATCAAAAAGAAAAGTGTATAAATATACAACTCAAAAAATTGTAATTCTCTTTGGCCACCTCAAAATCCAATATGACCCATAAAATTAGCCCTTCAAAGTTAAATAAATACAAATCGATCTTACTTCAGTGGACGAAGGAATAAAGTATATACGTGTATATCTACTCCAATTAACCTGAAAACATCTCAATAATCCCATCATCAAAACAACTTGTCACCCCCTCTTCTCGCTTTTTGTCCGCACTCCTCAAAAGCAAAACAAACCAAAGTCCTTCGGGAAATAAATTCTTCTCTCTATTTGTACTTATTTCGTTCTGTCTCAGTACCAGTTACCAATTCGATAGCACAGCTCTCGACTTCTACTCATCCGTTGCTTTTGAAAAAGCAATGAAAAAAAAAAAAAATATTAAACACCAATCCTAATTTTGAATTCAATCCAAATCGTAAAAGTTGAGGGAGAGAAACAGCTCTGCAAAAAAAAAAAAAAACTCGCTTCACGTGAGAAGATACACCTTGAAGAATACAAGAAAAAAGAATGTATACATATATGTATGTATGTTGGTCCATGTCCTTTTTGTACCTATGTTGATTGAAAGTGGGCGAAAGCAGGTGGGCGGGATCAATCCACAAGGACTTTATTTTAGGAAAATACAACTAGAACCCTTGTTCTCGTTCTCTTCCGTTTTTATTATTTCGAAGGACTGCCGGTGTTGTATATTTTTTTTTTTTTTTGTCTGTTGAATTTTTTTCGGACACATAAATTAAGGTGAATTTCACAAATAACGAATTGGGATATCGGTTTGGTGAGGGTATGTCTACCTAACCTATTCTACAAAAAGGGAATATTAAAATAGAATTTCCAAGAAAATGGAGAACGAAAAGGGGAATACATGAATACATATGTAACAGTCGTCTAATAAAAGTTTTAAGATGCAGGGTTCCACTGCTCCTTTTCTTGACCTTGAAGGTTTTAAGTGTGAAATTATAAGATTCTTGCCAATTTCAATTAACTTATTCACTTATATCATCGCCTCACTACTTTCCTTGTGTATCTCAAGATAGTTTCCTTTAGCAGCTTTGTTCCTTTTCTTTGTGATTTCCCAGCAAAGAAAAGCAAAGCAGTTGCTATCTGGCTGGATTCCAAGAGCGATCAGTTGGTGGCTATTTTACAACCCAAACTAACCTTTCCCAGAACATTTCATTTTCCTACTTTTATACACATTCTTCCAGAAATCAGCAATTTCCTTTGTACAACAATGGTGCCCAGTAACTCAAACCATAAACCTGTTCAACTTAGCCTTAAATTTCACCAAACCAACTTCCTAGCGACAGGACCAGTAGAGAACTTCATTAACTACAGAATTCTGGATGTTCACAGTCTGCAAGAAGACGTCGGAGACACCAAAGCACTTCTTCCTCAAAACTGAAATCTAGACAATAATGTAACTGACATACAGGAATTGACTGCCTGGCATTTGGCTGTTTCCAACGTAACCAAAAGCAGCCGAAGACATCACGTTATAGATATCAGTACCTTCCGCAGGACGTTAAAACCTATAATTTGGTATATGCATAATGCCCTCGGGCAACGACTAAGGAAAGGTCTTACCGGACCAGATTGGACTCTTAAACAGCTTCCACCAACAGTTATAATGGCATACATCTTCAACAACTGCATCAATAATAGTAACTTTCCCCAGAAAAGGAAAACTGCAACAATTGTGGTGATTTCCAAAAAATGAACATGGTCACAAACTACAGGCCGATATCTCTTCTTAACAATCTAAGTATTAAACTCTTGTGTGAGCTGATACCCACGAAAATTTCTGCGGTGAAAACAACATCATACCGAACTAGCAGCTAAGATTCTGGGAAAAACATTCTACCCTGCAACCGCACCTGAAGGTTCAACATGACACAGCTTTGAGCAGCAACAAAGTTCCTGTTGAATACTTCCTGGATATCGAGAAAGCATTCAACAGTATAGGTATTGATTGAAGCCCTTATACATAAACTCCACAAATTAGGCTTTCCTTATGCACTAATCAAAATTTGTATATTCTCCTTTCTTTCTTCTAGGAACTTTTTGATGTTACTGGAGAACTGAAAGAGGACAGTTAAAAGCATCAGGGCTGGAGTTAATTATGGGTTGAAAGTTGTACCACTTTTCTACAATATCATGATCTCTGACCACCCAATTTGAGGTGCATGCGAAAACCTTCTCTTTGCTGATAACTCACTTACATATTGCTCTTCATTCTCTCCATTGATAATTGTGCAAAAAGTCGAGGTCCACACGTCCGCAAATTATTTTAATTTTAAGCCAAACATGATATCCAGATCAACTCATTCAAATCGGGGCTTGTCTGCTTCAGAAGACTAGAAACAGAAGTGGTCACTCAACAGGTAGCTGCAAAAGCATCACCCTAGCACTACCAGACAAAACAAGACTACCAGTGCTAACGACCCTGAAAACCAATTGTAAATAGAAATGTTCACTAAAACAAAATTGAAAATTTGGATTGTTACATAAATGTTAGTAGATTCATTACTTCCGTCTTAGTTTTTGATTGCTTAGTCAGCTAGTCAGTTAGATTTCGAGCCCAGTAGAAGCCTTTTTTCGTACATAACACTTGTTCGACTAAATCTATAGTTTCTTCAAATGTACCCAAAACTATAATAATAGGGTGACAAGGTTCAGAGCCCGACTGTCCAACGAAAAGAATATGAAGACAGCCCAAAGGAAGAAATGCAATATTGCAAGCCTTAGCACATCTGAGAAAGCCAGAAATTACGGTAAAACCCTCTGCCACACCCCCAGCCACAAGCATCAACAACCAGCGGAGCCAGTATCATGGCATCATTAGGGAGACAACCGAAACCACCATAAGCTATCAACCACCCAGAAAAAAGAACCCGTGGTATGGTGATGAATGCGCCGCCGTATTGAAGCAGGAGATGAAAAATGCAGAAATAAAAATTCAGCAAAGGAAATCAAGAGCAGCAAGAGAAAAGTAAGGTGACAAGAGAAGGAAAGGAAAAAACCCTACACAGAAAGAAAAGCGCATATGCGGTCTCTCAGCTCAGGTATCTCGAGGAGTCTAACATCACCACCAACACCTGCCGGGAACCTAGTCACCGAAGCGTAGGGAACGTGTTTAAGCAGTGTTTTCAGCAACTACTTAGTGGGTATTATGTAGAAAAAGCGACAGGAGCACAAAGAAGCATGAGACCAGTCAATGAAGACTCAGTCCGAGTGCCCAGTATTGAAGAGGTTAAGAAACATATCCACAAGCTAAAGAACAACAAATCCGCCGGCTTGGATGCTTTACCTGCGGAACTCTTCAAGTATGGAGGAGCTGTTCTGGTAGGGTGCATACCAGTAGCTCATGAACCAACAAGTGTGGGAAGAGGAAAGTATGCCCGATGACTAGTCAAATAGATCCATATGCCCAATCTACAAACAAGGTAATGCTTCCTGCAAAAACTCAAAAACTACACAGGCTTATCCCTGGTTAATTTTGCTTACAAGTTCCTATTCCAACGTACTATTTGAGCCTCTAATTGTAAGAACTTTCTGCTATTCACTTTGGTCGACACCTACCCGTGGGCCTTTAGGCCAGCTAGATCAACGATAGACCAAATCTTCACTTGAGGCAATTCCTAAAAAAGATCAACCAATTTCAAGTAGAGACCCACCATCTTTCCATCGACTTCAAACCTGCATATGATTATATGGCAAAAGTCACCAAGAACTTCAATTGGCGATAGCAGAACTCAAATCCCGAAAAAAACTGATCCAGCTATGCCGCATGACGTTACAAGATACGCGATGCAACATACAACACCAACGTACAGCTCATTTGAGCTATTCCAGACGTGTACAGTGGTGTGCAAGGAGACAAGGAGATGCCCTATCATGTGACTTCTTCAACCTAGTCCTGGAGCAGATAGTTCGCAAGAGTGGTGTTAACCTGGATGGCACTATCTTCAACAGGTCCTTTCAACTGCTTGGCTATGCGGATGACATTGACATCACCGGCCGCTCCAAGCAAGCTGAACTTGAAGAATTCACAGCCATTGAGCCGTTTGTCTTTGAAAGAATGAGGACAAAACAGAGTATATGCTATCAACAAACAAAGCCACATCTTTCCATCGCCTAGGAAAAAATGTCACTGTTGGTAGCAGTAATTTCGAGGTTGTCAAGGAGCTCTCCTATCTCAAAACAAACATCAATCCCACGAAGGACACCTCAGTGGAAATATGACAAAGAATCACTCTAACTAACTGTCGACTATACTGGCTCTGCCACTTTGAGCGAATGGACAACAATGCTCCAGCCAAGAAAATCATCGAATCCAAGCTCCCAGGTTTGAGACGACCTAGAAGAGTGAACCCCTGCTACAGGGACCAGGTGGTACAGGCACAAGAGCACTTGATCTCGACCACTGGAGGGAGCGAGCAAGGGGCAAAGAAGACCACAATATCTTAGACAGAGACCCTCCATGAGTCGGGAGTTGGATAAGTAAAAGTAAGTATAATAACAGTGTCATCATATGGCTTGTAAACCAAGGCAGTTCATCTACTAGAAGGCTTCGCAGTTTAGGGATGCTAGAACCTCTCCACCTTTCAGTCGAGCTCTTTATGACTCAGAAACACGCATTGCTTTTGCGAGTTTTTTTTACTAAAAAATGTTCGTCATTGAAAACGAGGTCAATTTTTTGATGAACGGTTGTGTGACCAAGCAAAATTAAATTTGGGACAGTATCGATAATCACAGAAAAAACGAAAAACCAACTGAGTTCCGGGAAAGTTGCTTCTTGTTCCGATTTTGGTCTAGCTAAATCGTTGCTCCATAATACTTAAAAAAAACTGGTATTGTCATAACGACTATATGGTCCAAACTGGTAGAACGTTGTCTATATTTAAGATTGAAATGTGGCAGATAAAAAGCCAAAAAAATTATTATTTCTTAGTCGGAGCCAAATCGAGTCCCGGTACTTATTCCATTGAAACAGGAAAAAGTAGAATTTCTCAGAATTTCCTTGAAATTGCAGACGTTATCACCTGCCACTGGTCAAGCTTGCAGTTTGTGGCTGAACATTTAAGAAAGGTAATATTTCCTCAAGATTAGCAGGCCTAAATTATGACTTTCTAAATGTCCACAAAATGGGTATCAGCCCATAGGTCTTATGTAGACGGTGGCAAGATTAAGAGGTGGAGGTGGCCTCATTCCATTTCCCTTGTGATTGCCCCAGTCTAGTCAGAACTAAAGAAGAATCCCTCGAGGAATACTTTTTTAACGAAATAAGCCAATAAAAACTATCCATACATTTACTCCGAAGTCAGGATGGTTCAAGGAGGCATCCCATTCTTTAACTTTTCCTCAATCCGCACTCTCCCCAAACCTACCCCTACATTCAGGGGAGCGCAAAGGATGCATGGAAATTCAAGTGAGATGATGCGGCTTGCCGTACTCTTTCAGGCATTACCTTACTAAGTAAACTACATGGAGTGTGCTGCAGATCGATTATAAGCTTCTTCTTGTTAGCTAAATAAAATAAAACGGATACAATGGCGCTACGTGCCAAACTGCTGTATGAATAATTTGATGGCATGGTTACTGCGCATTCGCATGATGAAGAACAATACTGGCTACGTATATCGTGCAATTAAACGCCTTAAGACTTCTTCCTTTGGACCTTTCTTAAATCTCTGGATTATGTCAATTGAACAATTACTGGCTTCAAACTCAACATATGAAATTCAAGCTTAGGCAGATTTAAGCTCACGTTCTCAATAAGCTTAAGCCAAACCCATATACTTCCACCTAGTTGTGCATATTATTTTAAGTTGCTGTAATAACATGATGTGTATATTATTTAGGTAAAAATTTTTATTTTTATAAAATATTTTTTTTAAGATCACAATCTTTTGCATACGTCATTTTTGTTTAATACTATTTTTTTTTATAATAACACTTGACAAATACTAAAATATTGTTACATTTAACATAGGTCACTTTTGTTAAATTAAAGCTCTTAAACCTTATGATTTGTTGTTAAAATATTATTTAATAATAATAACTGTTGAAGTTCCCCTCACATTTCTCTTATCGGACTGGCAATACCTTAGGTGCAATACCAATCTAGAGTGTTTGTGTGTGAGAGAGAGATAGATGCTATTTAGTTTCGATGAGAATATCGAAAAAATTGTCGCCGCCATCTGGCATCGTATTCAGTACAAGAAATTGCTGTTCCATGTGCCGTTGCTGTTGCCGTTGCAAGGACGACCAACTTTTCGTCAGTGGGTGGACACAACCTGTCCATTTGAGTCCTGTACGTTTGCATTCGATCACAGTTTGGAAGTTTTTCACGTCGCAATCGCTGCCGAAATACCAAATGAAAATTGCATGCTGTCGGTTCACTAGAGTGTCGGAAGGAGACGAACAACAACAATGAGAGCTCGTCGAACTGGACATCGAATAGGATGCCAAGGACGACGACGATGATGATGATGATGATGATGATGAAGATGATGAAGAGGAGGAAAGGGACGAAGATTGAAAGGAACACCAAGTACATGCATCGACCCCTAGGCCACTATTCCTGTAACCGGTGCGAGCACGGGAATTGGTTGGGCAGTGCCTGACATATCGTGATTGCAAGGAGGTTGTGGACTTCTCCGGTTCGGGATCGGGATCCAAAATCAAATGACCAGTGGTTTGACTATGGGTGCCTTTCCGGGTTGATTTTGATTTCGTTTCTATTTTAATGACCCCGGTATATGGTCCCTGGGGTGAGCCAACAACAACTGGTGGAGCTCCTGTGGTAGAATAACCAACAACATCGTAGCTAGGTGGTATATCATTTCTAGGATCTGCATGCACGACGTCATTTATGCAGTTTCGATGGAATTCTTCCTCCTTTTTCAAGTTGCCGTCAGTCATCGTTGATTCATCGCCAACGCCATCGTCATCGCCATTCCAATCTTCCAGAGGTACACAAGCAACGAAGAAGAGTTCTTCACTTGCTTTGTTGACGAGATTCTTGGGATGAACTGTCGTTTTATATTCATGTCCTTGGACTTTTTCACTACACATCCCTGATGACATAAAAGCTTGCATTAAGTTCTCCTTATCCTGAGTCCAGTTGCGTTTCGATTGAATTGTAATGCATGGAATGGACTTAAAATTCTGCAACAACTGCAATCGGACCGCTTGACCAAAGTCGGTATAATGCTGTGCAACTGAAATTTGATGGACCTGAGTCAAATGCGACAGGATGTCCCATTTCGTGATAAATTTGCCAGAAGTTTCAAAGTTTGCCTCCTCACCTTTAAGTTTTCCTCGTCGAAGACGAGGACGGCTGATATCGTGTGTCCAGATGCAATCTAACGTCTTGGCTTTAGAATCAAGGTCGGATTCGGGGTCGGGCGGATCGGAGGAGCACAATGATTTCCCAGTTGGACAATGAAAAGTTAACTCCTGTTGTCCGAGTAGTGCACAACAGTGATGGGGCTGTGGGAGGTTTTGATGATGATATTGGTGTTGTTGATGGTGGTGATACTGGCTAGGATGCTGATGGTAGGGGGGCGGCAAATTGCAAGGAGAATCATATTGCTTGTCGTCGACAGAATCGTTTTTCTTCTTTGACTTTTGATTAAGTTTAAGGACGACAATGTTGACGTCCTCGTCGTCGTTGACTTCTTTGTCGACATCGTCGTCGTCAGGAGTACTTGATTTACTACCTACAGCAAGTTTATTGTTGTCATGGTTGTTGTTGTTGCTGCTATTGTTATTGTTGTTATTTGGTTTTTTGAGATAATTTAAAATTGCTTTCTCCGTTAACTGCTTTCGTTGATAGACTTTTTCTAAAGTTGGTGATGATGACGAGGACGATGAGCAAGACGATGACGATGGTGGTGAATTGTCAATTTGTGTTTTGATGAGTGATGGAGTCTCACGGCAGTCATTCGGGTAGTTCTTTGACAGTGAATTGCTGTTTTTAACTAAAACAATAGAAACAAAAATAAGAAAAAAAATTAATATGATTTAAATTAAAATGATTAAAAGTTTTTATCGAATAAGATAAAAAAAAATTGTCTGAGAAGTTTATTTGAGTAAATCATAAATTTAACTAACTTTTATACACAAATACAATATTCTAAACTATAACTACATACACACACATATTTAGTATAATTTTAAGGATTAACTCAAAAAACACTTCCGGTATCAGTTAAAACTAATATTTTTGTTATTTTCTTAAAATATTTAAACATTGTTTGCTTAAAGTGTTTTCAAAATTCTTTCTATTAATTAGGTACATATCTTTGAAAAATCACAAAATATCAACACTTTTCCCCAATGTTAAGATTGGTCAAACCTTAAGGCACAAAGACACAAAGGCAATTCCAAACAAGCCATAATATATGATCTGACCAAAAAAGACACCTCGCCAAAACAGTTGAGGAAGAATCGTGGAAATTCGCAAAGGATTGAAGAGAGTTGAAGAAAATCGAATAAAATGGCACGCATTTAAGATTGTCGACGTATAAATGTCAACGATGGCTAAAAAGAGGCTTATTTCAGATTTTGATTGTTTCAATTTTATTTCAATTTGTAACTATAGGAGGAGTATACACAAATACATATAATAAATATTTTTGGTTTAAAATAAGCCAAATTTGATAATTTTACACTTGGAAAACATTTTATTTTAAATTAAATTTTCTATCAAAATAGATGGTTTGAAAAATTTAAGCAGGAAAGGTTAAAAAAACCCAACCGAAAAACCGAAATTCATGGATAAACTTCTTCACCTTCAAATTTCAAGTACTTTTAGTTTTAAAATTTATTGGATTATTTTGCAATACGATCAAAAAATAAATAGTTTTTAATTTTGTATCAATGACTTTTCAAAACACCGTTATAACACTGTTATAACAAGAGCTCCCTATTACACGGATATCTAAGAACACGGATACAGGTGTTCATAAGAGATCCGGATTTGAATTCGTGTAATTATGAGAAGACGGATATCCGTTTTTTTTTTTTTGAAAAATTAAAAAAAATCATTTTTCTTCCATTTTCTTTTTACCTGAAGTACCTTACAACTGAAAACAGTTTCATAAGTTTCATTCATTGATTATATGCATCATGAGCCACCACCACAATTGATAGATACATCGCATTATAGGAAAAATCGACTTTTACTTTCAGCCTAGTACCCAGATCGAGGCAAACTTTGTCTCCCATATAAAATTTTTCCCAGGATAAATTTTATCGCGGATTTTTTTCCAAGCAGTACGCAGCTGTAGTACGAAATTCGCTGTTGTAACCGCTGTACGCAAAAAGATAAAAGAAAGTCTCCACTTAATTTTGCGCGAAAAAAGTATGCTCGAAGCATTAGTTTTCCGGACAAATTGTGAAGTTTTATGTACGAGTATTATTCGCTTTTTACAAACTGAAATCATCTCCCTGTTTCACTTATTCTGTTATTAAGTCGTTGTGAGAGTGCATGACTTAAATAAAATATAAAATGCGTAAGGAAAATGGAGAGATAAGAATAAGAATAGAATAAATAGAACAGCTGTTATAAATCAGTCAGTGGCATAGCTAATGGGAAAGGGTATAAAAGGGCCACTTACAGATAAGGAAAATAATGTTTTTTTAATAAAAAAACTTAAGCTGATTTCCAAACTGACTTAGACCGAGTTGGAGTCAACCAACTGATTTATTTTGACGGAAAAAGTTAGTTTTGAACCGAATGTCAACCAATTGACCTAAAATCACTTTTTTCCTGAGAAGTAAGAAACTTAAAAAAATTGGATTTTTTAAAGGTTTTTTAATCCATCGACATCGTAATCATAGTTCAATAGTTCAAGTGATTTGCGGCTAAACTAAACGTCCTAGTCCTATAGGCATCAAAATTAGCACCGTTAAATCTGATTTGCCCCTACTCTAAGTGTCTAAGCAACTTATAAAATCACAATTGAGCTGTAGGAAGTACCAGTTCTAAGAAATCAAAAAAAAACAAGTTGGTTTTTTAAAAAACTTAAATAAAAAATATTCTCAGATTTGTGGCTAAACTAAGCGTCCTAGCGACTTATAAAATGCATATTCGTGTTCTAGAAAGTACCAGTTCTAAAATATTAAAAAAAATTGTGAAAATTTTGTTCTCCAAATTTGTAAACAAAAATTACTAAGTTCTTGCAATCAGGGGACGATATATGAAATAGGTTTAAAAAAATGTTTAATGTTTAAAACTCCAGAAGTTTTTTCCCAGTCCCAGACCCACCTCCGTCAATGAAAACCGCATCATACCTACCATTGACGTCATCGGAGGCGACATCGACGTCATACTAAAAACTTGAAAACAAAGTGTAAATTTCCAAACGCATCGCTGCAAAGATGATGTTCAATCAGTTCCGCCATATATTAGTATCAAACCCGAATTACTTTTTTCGTAACGTGTTCAATATTGCAAACTTACTTCAAGTGATGCAAATTTCAAACAAATAAGAATCAAGAAAATTCTTGAGCGTTGTTGCTGATGTAATTGTATGCGTTAAAGAGTTAGTATCGCAAAAAAGCAGTGATGCGGAAATATTTGACGTTTATGAATTTACACAAATCTGAATTTACACAATGATGAGTTTGATCAAAATTTCGAGGTCAATTTTTTTTTTTTGAATGCGTAACTTTAACTTTAAATATTGCAAATACAAATTAAAGTGCATTGGTCCATGTCTGATATGAATTTTAAGAAAAATAAGAAAATAAAATTAACTCCTTATGCTGAGATATTTACAATCCCGTAATACAAACTGCTAAACCGATTTTTTGCTTGTTCTCCATTACCGCAATGTCATTCTAATGCAAAACTTGCCATTTGTACTTTTTATAGAACCAAAATATAGTCCAAGTCCAAGTCTGTGCATTCGGAATCCGTTTACTAAGAATCCGTGTATTAAGAATTAGTGTCATAAGAATCTATGTACTTATAATCCAGATTTTTATTTTCGAATAATAAAAACATTGAGACCATGTATCAGTGTTTCATAAATACACGTACAGAATCAAAGGCTCTTGTTATAACTGATCAGAAAGGCCACTCTTGTTCTGAAACTTTTAATTTTTTTTGTAGTTGTCCTCTTTGTGCAAAAAAGTTTCATAACTATGGCATGGAGCCGTCAATTCAAAATATTTGAATGCATAAATATTGTTAAGTAAAAAAAAAAATTATTTTTATGTGGGCTATAGTTCACATAAAATAAACATTTTTATTATAAAAAAAGTTCACGAAACTAGGAATAATTATTGTTAAATTAATACAGATTAAATTTTTGGTAATAAACTCAATTTCATTAAAATTTCAATTAGGCCACTAACAAAAAAAAAATAATAATAATACAAATCTAGGCCACTATATGGTTTTCACGGCTCATTTAGTTCCCACTTTTAGGTGAAGAGCTCTTAAGCACTAAAATATCGTAACCTGATTACAAGAACTAGGTAACTCAATTTTAAATTTTTACAATATCTCGGCAAAAACGGTACTATTTTGGGCATTTTCAAGACTTTTCGATCATTTTTCTTATAATAAAAAAATATTAGATATTTATAAAGTGTAAGAAACATAAATATTATAATTTTTCAGTCGTTCTCTCCAAAATTTTTAAAGTTGAGTTATTTATGTGGAAGAAGAGAAACTAAATTTTAAAGTCAATGTGAAAAAAAAATATAAAATTTTTTGTTTAAGTTTATTCTTTTCAAAAGTAATATTAGCTTTAAAATTTAATTTCTCAAAAACTTCCTTACAAATAGATTTCAAAAAGCAAATAAGAGAATGAAATAGGTTGGGGTCATAATTCTGTATGTGTCAAAATTTGGATTACAAAATTTTGTTTTCCAAAATACTGTATTTCAAAATTCTGTCAAAATTCAGTTCCCAAAATTCTCTATTTCAAAATTCTGTAAACCTAAAATTATGAATTACTAAATTCTGGATTTTAAAATTCAGTTTTCAAAAATTCTTTAAATTTTATCAAATTCTTTCATCATTTACAGAATTTTGGAACACAGAAATTGTTTTGATAATGAGAAAAATTGCGCTTTTTTCGTACAAAATGCTTAAAAAAAACTAATTAACTGACTTTCTTTATCACAATAAAAATTTATCAGCTATGAATCGCTCTACAAGGAAAACAATTCATCAAATGAAATAGTTTTTTTGATTACTAGAGTTCCAAACATTTTTCAATTCACTATTGCATTAACGGACCACTGGCTAGAGGACATGGCCATAGATTTTTCAATATATACTACCTTAAAATTTTTTACAGGCAGCTTTTTTTCGAGAAATTAATTAATCCTTCAAGAGCCATGAAAAGTATCTATTATCTCGGCTTTTGGGACTCCAAACAAAATTGTTAGTTTCTTCGATTTCTGCCGACAACAACAATATATTATGATGATGGTGATCGTGGGCTTAGTCGTAGTATGAGTAGATTAAAAATAAAAATGCTTTTGGGGGAGTGTTGTTGCAATAGAATATTTTATTTTTATTTTATTCACACATTTTCTCATAGGACTGACCCACGATCACCATCATCATAATATATTCTAATGCAGCAACTTTATTCATACATTTTCTTCATTTTCTCAGTCCAGCCATCACCACTGACCCCACGATCACCATCATCATCATCATATACATATATTATAATCTCTACCATACCATAGCTCTCCCAATTGCTTATTTATTCACAATACGCATCTCCCTATTTTATCCAAATACAATTTCATACAATCTTACCAAACAACCACAATAACATAAACACCAAATCCCCACACGCACGCGACATCATCACATCAAACACACCGCCACCGCAACACATCAAAACCACCGCCACCACACAAAGCCCGCCGTTATCTTTTACTTCCGCACCCGGCACGCGACACCATTGATAATCTCGTACCACACACCAAATATCTTCCATCTCTTTCACATATCTTCTGTCTCTTTCTCGCTCCGAATTCCCATGCTCAATCGCCCCATATACTACTGATATCCATACCAGGTAGTAGCTTCAAAACTATTTGGCTTCCACTGTTAAAACCCCCCTCCGTTATCACCCTCCTTTATCATTAGTTAAGACAAGCGACTCTATCCCAATCTTCGCTGTCTTAACCTTACAATCTCCACCGAAAAGCTAAGACTAGGGACTCTATCCCAACCATTGCTGTCTTAGCCTTTTCTCCTCCGCCGCCGTAGTTAAGACGAGGGACCCTATACCAATCTTCGCTGTCTTAACCTACCACCGCTTCCGAGAAGCTTAGACTATAGGGACTCTATCCCAACCTTCGCTGTCTAATTGCCTGACCAGAATAGAGTGCTGCAATTGGAGCTGGAGCTGCAATTGGAACAGCTGTCAAAAAATGCTGTAGGTGATTTTTTTTACTCGCCCACAATGTGCTGTACAGCTTTCTGATATTTTGGGCATTTGAAGTCAGCTGTGCGAGTTTAATTCAACACAAAAATAGAAAATAAAACAAAAATAAAAGTGGATAATAATGAAATGGAAGCTAAAATTACTTTACGTCAGAAATTTAAAAAAATTTAATTAAAATTACTTTATTATCAGAGATTAAAAAGAATTTGAAATTCTCTTCAAACCCCATGTAAACACTTGGTTGCGCTCACAATTTTGAAACGTCAAAAAAGCTGCATGCAAAAGTTAAAAGTTTGCCAACTTGTCCAGCTGCGTATGCAGCTCCGTCTGCAGCTGCATCGCGATCTGTTCATTTGATTTTGACAGTTATTCTGTTGCTATTATTCAATTATTCTATTATTCTATTCCAGTTGCAGCTCCAGTTGCAGCTCCGTCTCCATTCTGTTCAGGAAGTAAAGCTTCTCTTCTCCGTCGTAATCGTTAAGACTATTAGGCACTCTATCCCAGCCTTCGCTGTTTTAACCTCCGACCGTATTTTCACTGCAGACTAGGGACACTATCCCAACCGTCGCCATCTCAGCTATCCGCCGTAATATTGCGCTGTCTTTTTTAAGACTAAAGACTATATCCCAATCTTCGCTGTCTTTAGCACGGTGCAGGGTGAGGGAACTGATCCCACCATTATTGTCTATGAAATACTTTGTTAGTTTATTATAAGACTGAACTATTGTAAAATTATATGAAATACCTTGTTATAAGTTTTCCGTAAACAAACAATAATTTATACTTTGGAACTGGAGTTCTTAACTCTCTACCTACCGAGTTTTCGCTTTCTACGGTTTTACCCTGGACCACGCTGACCTACCTCAGCTGGAAACAAAAAAGCATCACAATACTTGAAACCTTGAACCATCGTTGAATCTCAGTTATTCCTCCAAAATCAGCCAGTAAAAATTGATGAACCACGGATCAAAATTTGAACCACGTTTGTACAACTGGAACTAAGAAATATTTGTACGGAGGGAAGTCGAAATCAACATTGAAAAAAAATATTAGAATTTTAGGAAACAGAATTTTAGGTTTTCAAAAGAATACAGAATTTTGGCACTTACAGAATTTTGGATTTACAGAATTTTGAAGTACCGAATTCTGGATTTACAGAATCTTAGAATACAGAATTATGTTTATATGTACAAACTTTTTGATCCAAATACAGAATTTTGGAATACTGAATAACGATCCGTTCCCAAAAAATGCTATCGTACGATACACGATTCACGAAATATTTGATATAACGTGTTTTCCAAAATGGCGGCGACTCTCGCACTACCCGTCCTGAAAACTTGGATGTATATTCGAGGGACATATGCCTGAACAAAGTCGGTCAAGAAAATCAGTTCAATTATATTCATATCTTAGCAGAAAAAAGTATGTTAGGTGTGCACAGTCATGATTTAAGCATATTTTTTTTTCTTTTTTGTTATACGAGTATCTATTATGGGAATTGGTTTTGAAGTAAAAACTTTTTAAAAAATTATATTTTGTTTCATACATTTTTAAAAACAATTTCCTATTTCCTGCATCTGAAAAATAATGGTCACCGTTTTTATACCCCTCAGTTTCTGGTCTATTCAATAGCCCATTACTACACATTATTATTTTGATATAAAGAGAAATTTGAAAAAATATCAACCTGGATTGCGTTCAAATTGATATTGCAATCTCAAAGAGTTCCTCTTTGAAAACAGATTTTCAAATCTGTAAACATATTTATTAGTAATCTGCCTCCAAGCCCTTTTCTTTCTCTATTTTATTGTTCGTCCAACTTAGCAAACAAATTTATTACGAAATCATTTTTCGTTTTTAATATGTGAGGTTTTTTTTTCAGCCGATTGATATAGACATCTAACATCTATGTGCATGCAAACCTTTATTTATTTTAGCCAGACGAGTTATTTACTAATAAAGTCGTATATAGTTTTTTTTTCCTTTTTTTATTTGTTCCATCTGATTTATCAAAAAATATAAAGAACAAAAAAGAATTCCATTTGCCACACTCCATTAGATGGAGTGCACAAGCCCATTTGGAGAAGGATATTAGCGAAATTTTTTCGTCGGTCCATCTATACAAATATGATTCTTGATGCTGAAATTGAAGTCTGTACAACAAGCTGAAGAGTTAGAAGCAAATCCGATTTTCCATGGAAACACACATTAAGTAGAACTAGTGCCGAATCCTTCTTGTCTGTTTGTCATCCTGTGTCCAGGGCTGAATCCCACATCCTTTCCGAATGTGAATATCTTTTTGTTCTGCTTGGGAAAACCCCTTTGGTCAAATTGCAGGATCCTAAAAGCTTTTTTCGTTCCTCCTTTGACTTCATATAAATTACTACCTATATAAGAGATGATACACATACATATTCATAGGTATACATCACAGCAAAGAGTTCTTCGTTTTGTTATCTCTCAGATATCTGTGTGTTGTATGTATGTGTAGGTATAGTATAACAGGCACTTCGGTATGTATCTATGCCTAATGTTATTTTACCAAAAGAGAGAGAGATAGATTAATGATTGAAATCCCACAGGACATTTTTATTGCCACTGGTTAAAGCTGGTGTGTTGTAACACACATCGAATAAACCAAAAGAACATATCCTGCTCTTGGTCCTGCATAGAACTGGTGTGCGAACTACGTGTTTACTATCGGCGAACATGACATATAGCTCATGCAATAGCATTGTGTTCGCACCCATAAAGAAGGACACTTAATGCTCCTGGACACTGTAACAGTGGTACCTACACAGCATAGAGATAACATTTTAAGTCCAAACGGTCCTAACTTAGAAAAATTTGCTAGTATAGTAATTCGTGTGTAATATATGAACATTTATATACATTTATAAATAGGTATATGTGAATGTGTAAAAATGTACGTTACTACATATTGTGTCCTTACCTCCATCGCAGGGAAAACTCTCTGCAAGCAGTGTGAACAATTTATCGGAGAGTAGGCATCTTCCTCGTGGTCCAAGTGTGACTCGACAAATAGGACATTTGACTGTACGACCTCGACAACTATTGCAGAGTACGTGTCCATTACAACATTGCCATCCGGGTGGTTTTACGATCTATTTAAAAAAAAGTAGTATTATTCCCCAGTTTACATTAAATTACAAAAGAATTTTAAGTCAGTAACAGAGAGGGTGGATAATTCCAGGGAGACCTACTTGTAAGCACGACCAAAACGCCTTTAATGCCCAGAAAGTTAAAAACCTGAGAGAGCAGGATATCGCTTCATTTAGGGATAGGTAATGCTAAATAAATTCTTGCTATAGACAGCACACCAAACCTACCAAAGATGATTTCGGATGTTTTAGAACCGCATGGAATATTTAGTTAGTGGGGATTTGATGTTCATAGATAGCATATTAGATTTTTAAAAGTTCATAGATTAGCTGAGACTATTTTTGTAATGTTAAATGAATGATTCGTCTAACGTGTCACAATCTAATAGGAACGGCATCATCACATCTGACTTTTTCGTAGGGTGTCAGGATTAAGAGACTGAGGGGAGCTCATCTCCCTTTTTTTGGGATTGTTCCAAGTTCCAGCCAAACACTTTTTGTGTTTTTTTTTCAAGGCCAGGAACGTTTTTGGCGTAAGTATAAAAATTTAAGGTTGATTAGTTGATTTATCACGATCTAGAGTCTAGAGATCTTTCGTGTGGTATTTTTGTTTTGTTTTAAAATTTCCCATAAATGAGGTGCCAAAAATACCACGTGACCTTGAGCTTTTTTTACAAGTTATCCAGGGCTGACCAATTTTTAGGACTATTACTAACCAATTAGATGGTGTTTTTTTTTTTAATTTCCCATATATGCGGTACCAAAGGTCCAGAAACGTTTTGTGCCTATTATTTTCAAAAATATCGTATGCTTATCAAGTAACGGTACGGAAGGTTTAGGGCTTAGATGATCATCAATTCACAAATATGTTCAGATTCCTTGAGTTGCTGTCAAAGGCCTGAAATTGGATCCGATAGCATGGAAGATCTTTGGTGTCAAGTATTTAACTAAGGAGTCATTGTGGTGATCCTGTCGCTTGGAAGCCATTTTCAAAAATGGTACCTATCCTTTGGAAAATGCCAAATTAAAAAAAAAGTTGTTAATTTCTTGGAAAGTTCTATGATCAAAATAACAATTATTGATGGCTTACAAAAAAATATTTTGACCCGAAGCACCTTTACGTAAAATTCCAGTGTTTCCAATTTTTGGGAACATACTTTTGTTAAGTCGAGGATAAAGTCTTCACTTATTTGATCATTTGAACATGAAAAAAGTTGCGGAAACGCCTATAATTGTCAAATATATATGTTGTCGCGTGTTGAGGAACAAAAATTAATATTTTGAAAAATGTTTAATGAGTAGAAACTTTTTCGACTTAAATTCCAATGTAGCCATTTTTAAGGGACAGACTTTTATTTTATATAAAAATGTGGAACTTCCCCCGTTATTGGTATTGATTTTAACATGAAAAAAGTTGCGAAACGCCTCCAAAGCTCAAACATGTCGATTGATATTTTCAAAGAAAATTTTTGAGTAGACAAATCTTTGAGTGAGACTTTCCACTATTTTCGCAATTTTTAATATTTTAAACATGAAACAAAAACACTTGAACACCTCCAGATGCGAAAGGCGTTTCGGTTAGTGTCGTTTAAGACAGTTGCTAAGCAGAAGCACCTTTAGTTAATATTTCAGCTTTGCCACTTTTAAGGGACACAACTTGTGTGATGGTAAAGTGTAGAATTTTTAACATTACCAACACGAATAGAAATGCAGAAATGCCTCCAGACCCCAAAATAGACTTCAAAAAGTAATTATTGATATGTAAAGATATGGCGAGAAGAACCTTCGGTTAAAATTTCAATGTTGCCACTTTTCGGGAACATACTTTTTTGGTGTCAAAGTTTGGGATTTCTGCTTTTTTGGTAATTTTAAATATTTATAACACTACAATCACAATTACAGATACTAAACACAAGTTGGGAAGAAAATCTCTAATTTGTGTATGTTCAAAATCTTAAAAAATATCAAGAAATTGGAAAATGTAAACACTGACATTTAAACCGAATATTCTTCTACTCAACACCTATCTCTTAAGACGTAAAACATTATTTTCCAATTCGCGTTTGGCACCTGGAATCGTTTCTGCAACATTTTTTAATATTGACAATTTGCAAAAAAACGTGAGAGTCCCACTTATTGATATAAATAAAAGATTTCATTTCACAAAAACTGACTACACTCAAATTTCACCCTAAAGTTCTGCTACTCAAATCCTTTATTTTACGACTTCAATCGTTATTTTTCCAACACAAGTTTTACGTGTGGAGGCATTTCCACAACTTTTTTCACGTTTAAAACTACCAAAAAAGGGGGAAGATTCACATTTTTACATACAACTAAAATACTCGTACACTTAATAATGGCAACATTGTAATCTACTTTAATTCTGTTTACTTAACACCAATTTGGCATTTTATGCGTTTCTCCAACTTTTTTAATGTTCAAAACATTGGAAATGATCAAAAAAGTAGAGGTTCCACCCGTTGACCAAAAAAAGTATGTTCGTGAAAAGTGACAATACTGAAATTTTATGCAAAGGTGCGTCCACTCAAAGCCTTTCATTTATTAAATTTAGTCTAACTTTTCGTTCTGCAGTATGCTGTTCGAGCGAAATTCTTAATACTGTTGCATATTTTTTGGAGAAGTCTACACTCTTTTTCCGCAAACAATCAATTACCCAGACTTTTTTTACTGTGTGCGAAAATATGACATATGACTAAAGGCCCGACCCACAGAATCCGTGCGTCCGTTGCGGCAACGGATTCGTTGACGTTTGCTAGATGAAACGGATTGAAGTGACCCAATGAATGCGTTGACCAGAGAATATCAATTACCAAGAAGCCAATCCTTGACTGTCATCCGGCTTTGCCTACAAACTGAAACACGCACACATAGACAGTTGGGCTAAGTCCACCACTAGGTTTTTGCACACATTGACAGTTGGCATCGACCCACCACTGATTTATTCGCACACATAGACAGTTGGCATCGACCCACCACGAATATGTCGGTTATTTTTGAAAATCTTCAGTTATTTTGAAATTCACTTGGGCTGCAATGGGCTTGTTCAAAAAGTATAAAAAAGGGAGAAATTATATATATAGTGCTGACCGGACCTTATGAAAATAAGTTGTGGTTTTTTTTTTAAATGTAAATTGTAGTCGCTTTTTACTAATTCCCGCCTGTCTGGAAAATAAATATCTTTAGTTACTTTTTTTTCGATAAACAATTTGTCTTTTCTGTTTTTTTTTTCTTTTCAACTCCCGAAATGTATAAGGAATTGTAGAAAATTTACTAAAATAACTT
Organism: Dasysyrphus albostriatus; assembly: GCA_946251815.1. NCBI lineage: Eukaryota > Metazoa > Arthropoda > Insecta > Diptera > Syrphidae > Dasysyrphus > Dasysyrphus albostriatus. The sequence goes on from OX276335.1 coordinate 85,750,773, forward strand.
ACAGTGAGTAAGAAGAAATTTTTTAAATAATTATGCGAAATGAAAAAAGATATTCACAAACTAGAATTTTGGCATATATACTACGCTTATATGTGTTGTTAAACCTGCTTGAAGCTCGCGTCATTTTTTGTAAGCCTGGGTTGAGTCGAAATGAGCTTGATTTGACTAGATCTCGTTCGAGGAGCGGAGTCGAGTCGAAATTTGTGACGAAAAACCGGGATTAAAGAGATGGTCTTACAGATATAGTTTTGCTTTAATAATCGTCGAGCATCAGCTAACCAGTTTTAATTAATTAGTTAAAATTACTGAATATTGGATTAAATAACTCTACAATGAGCCCTATAGTTTTTAATCAATTGGTTATTAATAATGATAATATTAATATAATGCATATTTAACCGTTTTCATAAGAGCCCAAATGAGGTAATTTTGCAAATTACAGAAAAAGTGTTTTCATCTGTAAATTGGTATTTCTTTTGACAGCTCATTTCATTTTTTGAGTTTCAACCCTGCCTGTAAATCACTTTTTATTGTTAATTTTTTAATTCAGTTTTAACATTTTCTTTCAAAATCTTTTCAGAGCTATTCAAAATGTGCCCAATTCGGTGTGTTCGTTAGGTTTTGACTTAATTTCCTAGAAAATTGTGTGCAAGTTTGGTTGAAATTATCTCATTTCGAAATTTGAATTTGTGTGGAAAATGAGATGATTTCGTATCAAATTTGAAAATTTTCAACGAAATTTCCTCATTTGGTCTAACGAAAACGTAGTATTAAGGCTCTCCAAAACCAACACGAATACCGATTGATTCGCAGTGAATCACAATAGTACAAAATATGACAAAAACATAGACAATACTTAACAACAACAAAAATTCATCGTCACTCCTTGTTGGCGTTGGCTTGGGAGAGCCTTTAGTTTGTTTTACTTCATTTCTATTTTGATTATACTAGTAAACATGGTCACGCTAGGAGCTACTAGCCATTTTATAATTTTAATTCAGTTTGTCACCCGAGCATATTTCTATTATTTCTCATTACTGTAAGCCAAAATGCTTTAGGTTTGTATTTATTAATTAATCTATTATATCTATCTATGTATTTATTTAACGATATGTGTTCGTATTAATTGAACAGGGTTATTGTTTTGCTCCATAGCTCCGCACTTTTAGCTCACTGATTTTGTGGTTTAACTGAGGGTGGTTCAAGCATGTAATTGACTTTTATAACTTACATGAAACCTAAATCATCATTAAAACCCAGTTAATCTACAGAAATTGATGGATTACAAATTTTTTGAACCACGGAGCATTGTTTAGCCCTGACGTCGTTTTTTTCGTCCAAGCTCATTCAGACAAGGAAAAAACACACCTAATGTGAACCTGGCCCTAGTTGGGTTTCTATTTGTTGAACACGTCCCGTGGTCAAAATTATTCACCTCGGTCTGTCAATTAGATGTCAAAACAAAACAAAATACATGGTGTTCCCTATTTCATGCAGGATAATTTATGAAATGATATTAAAAAAAATCGTATGGGAAGGGGGGATTATTTATCCGCTTTTAGATAAGAGTAGTAACTTTCTTAAAAAAAAATTGAAAATCAACGGCACTACTAACTTGCAACTTGCAATGTTATGCTCTTTATTTTTGTTTAATTAACTTTTTTGAGTTTTACGACCAAATATATTTAAAATGAAAATAACTAAAAAATAAGACAACAGCTAGAAGGTCATGCTAAAATTTCTTAAAACCATTCCCGAATCAATTTTTCTAATTAAGTTGTTTTGTAATCATTTAAAAAAAAAAATAATTATACAACTTAAAACTTAAAAAAAGTTAATGTATTTGTTAAAACTATTTCATTTCTTTTATAGTATGAAGTAAAATTTCAGTAATAAGTATTCAGTACTCCTATTAAACACTCAAAACCAAATGCTTAGATGTCATGAAGTTTAAAAAAATAAATTAAAAATAGCTATTGCTGTTTTATTATCTGCAAAAGAGGGCTGGATTTACTTTTAACACGTGCTACGAAAACGATTTTGAAAACTCCTAATTATTTCAAATCAAAACCCGAATCACGAAAGAAGATAATAAAACCCACCTGACATCAACTTTAATACTTATAAATTGTAAATTGACAGTTTAGTGGAGTTTAAACAAAAAAACTAAAGTTCTGGTGTCAGGTTGCAGAAAAACTATTCTTTTATTTCTTATTTTTCTTAACTATATTTTTCCTTAGAATATATCCAACAATAATTTTAAAATTATTCTGGATGAAGAAATGGCCACCCTGTATAATATGCGAGATGCATTGAAGATATTTGGAAATCTGTGTGATTGAAGACATTTTATGGATTCAGTTTTTGTATTTTATTATAATCGTGGATGAATATTAACTGACAATTACAATTGCTTGTGCACTTTAAATTAATTAAACAATTTCACATCGATGTTTTTGCTATCAGCCGAAGTAAAATTCTCAAATTATTTTTCCAATTTTCAAAGAAAAAAAACTGAGCTGTCAAAACAAATAAATCTCACCGCGTTACATTGTTGTTGCAATTCACATCTATTCATCGACACGAAGTGAAATTACAAATACAACAATGTAAACAAATGGGTTTTGGAGGGTGAAACGTACGAAAGATTGGCTTCTTGGTAATTGATATTCTCTGGCGTTGACATTCACATAACAACCACTTGAAATTCAAACACACACACATAACAGCCACTTAAAATTCAAACACACACAAAAAATTTGTTGTCAACGCATCTGCCGGAGTGGAAAAGTTAAAATTTTGGCTACTTTGTCCGGTGCGGCTGACGCACACGTCGCTTATGGGCCAGTTCCCATAAGTAAACATGTATTTAATCGATCTGTCAGTTGTGTGCGTCTCCTCAACGGACGCAACGGATTCTATGGGTTGGGGCCTTAATAAGCGTAGTGAATAAATACCTTTTAATAATAAACCATTCCATTCAAGTATTTTTATCAAGGAATTATTAGGTGTGTTTTATTATCATCGGGATCCGGATCTGGATTAACTTTTACACGTAATACAAAAACAAAATAATGGGAAATTTTCAAAATTGTTTTTGTAATGCGTGTTGAAAGTTAATCCAGATCCAGATGCCGATGATAATAAAACACGCCTATTTGCGACAAAACCAATAATTCTACTACATTTAATCAATCGGTTCTGAGAGGTATAACATGAAATTAATCAAAATTTGATAATTTAATTTTTACAACTATTTGTTCAAAATTGAGTTTCCTATCAAAATCAGGACAATTTAATAAAAGCCAGTAGCTAACTGCAAAAAAAAAAACGAAAAATGTGATTTCGATAAAAAAAAAAATAAATTTCACCTATCTTTGCACCGAAAAAAGTACTCGTGCATCGTAGGTAAAAATAATTATAAAACTCCAGATTTTGATCATACCTTATGTTCCGATGATAGAGAAGACAAAAAAGTGGGCCTTATAATTCTGACAACAGTTTAAACGGCTGTATCGATTTTCTTCAAGTTCGGTACAGGTACGACATAGTTTTTTTTCTTCAAGTTCGGTACAGGTACGACATAGTTTTTAACAACCAAAAATAACGGTAACTGCCATACTTTTTTAAAGCAATTTTACAAAAACCTTCTTTTCGCAAAAACATCTTCACAATATTTATTTAAAAAAAAATCAATTAATTATTTTCAGTAAAGGCTGTAATTTTTTTTGGAAAATCAATAATTCGAAAACATCTGAGTCGATTTTTTCAAACTTAATACTACCTAACAGTTTATGAACACTCTTGCAATATTTTAAGAACAAAATTAATTTTGTGCAAAAATAATATTTTTCCATACAAAAACTAAAAAAAACCGTTCAAGTTCAAGCAAACTGTAAAATATAAAAAAACATACACTTTGGAATTATTTGCAGAACCTAACCCATTGAGCTAGTTTTGATTTTTGATTTGTTCATTATTTGGTTGAAAGAATTTTAATATATTTTTAATAAAGGGTGATTTCTTAAGAGGTTTAGAACTTTAAAAAAAAAAAAAACACAAAAAATTCGAAAAAATGAATGAAATATTTATTTGAATCGATAGTTTGAACCTTGCAATTTAATGTTTAAAGATAATTTCATGCAAATGTTGACCGCGGCTGCGTCTCAGGTAGCCCATCCGCTGAGTCCAATTTTGGCATACTCTTTCACACATATCGGCCGGTATCTCACGAATGAATGCATGGATGTTGGCTTCCAGTGCGTCAATCGAAGCGGGCTTGTCCCTATAGACATTAGCCTTGACATACCCCCACAAAAAATAATCTAATGGTGTCAAATCGCACGATCTAGGCGGCCAATTGACCGGCCCGAAACGTGAAATTAACTGTTCACCAAACTCGCCTCGCGATTGCGCCATTGTTTCGCGTGCTGTGTGGCATGTGGCACCGTCTTGTTGAAACCACATATCATGCAAGTCAAGAACTTCCATTTCGGGCAAAAAAAAGTTTGTTATCATCGCTCGGTAGCGTTCACCATTGACAGTAACGCTGCGATTCGCATCATCTTTGAAGAAATATGGCCCAATAATGCCGCCGGCCCATAAACCGCACCAAACAGTGGCTTTTTCGGGATGCATTGGTAGCTGTTGCAATGCTTCTGGCTGATCTTCACTCCAAATGCGGCAATTATGCTTATTTACGTACCCATTCAACCAAAAATGAGCCTCATCGCTGAACACAATTTCCAACATTTTGAACATTTCGAACCGAGCACGAATTTTGATAGTAAAATTCAATAATTTGCAAGCGTTGTTCATTTGTAAGACGATCCATGGTTAAATTGCAAACCAAACTGAAGCTGTTTGACAGTGACACAAGGTACTAAACACACGTCAGCTGTCAAAACCAGTGTTGCCAAAACCAAACCAGCTAAAAAATCACCCGTTATATACAAAATGTTTTTTTAGATCTATAGGATTTAAAGTTGGCTACACTATTTTAACTAGCGGCCATTTTGTCAGCTGTCAAGTGACTTTTTCTTAGTTTGGTTTGGCATTTCCACATGAACAGAGTCACGCCTGAACAACGCCTCCAAATTGTTCAAATTTATTTTGAAAATTATAGTTCTGTTCGAAATACATACGTATCGTGCGAAATTTGTTCAGCGATGAAGCTAACTTTTGGTTGAATGGATACGTCAATACACAAAACTGCCACGTATTTGTTGTGAGGATAATCTTCAAGTGTTTTGGTGTGAATAATTCCTCCGTTCTTCTTTAAAAACGGTGCTGGCCAGAACGTTACAGTCAATGGCGACCGCTGTAGGGTAAGGTTTTCTGACTTTTTCGTTCATCCATTGAACAATCGTGTTGTGCAGGATCTATATGTGACGGCGCAACATATTTAACAACTCGTTACACAATTGATTTATTGAAGGAAACGTTCGGTAACCGCATAGTTTCACGTTACGTTATGGACCCGTGAATTGGCCACCATGATCGTGTGATTTAACGCCGCGTGACTATTTTCTATTGGGATATGTGATATTGCTAGTCTACGCCGATAAGTCCGAAACGATTGATAACATTCGCCGTACGTAATGTACGTATATACATACGTGTGAACCAGTAATTCAAATTATTTGGTAAGTTTTCAATAACTTCCAATTCGGACAAATTTGATCAAAGTGAAACGTAGAGCTTCACCCCACAGTTAAGAAATGCTAATTTTTATTTCTTTTGCAATCGATATCTACTTCTATACCTACTACCTTATTTATTAGATTTTTTAGGCGGTTGACTAGTTAGAAGTATGCCTTTTTTAATGAAATAAAACGTCAATTATAACAAATCTTAGACAGCCGATGCCGCTGTCCAAGTAAGACAACTTTAAGGCAATAGTAAACAAAGTTTATTGATAACTTTTTGGAGTTGAACGGCTATGTAAAGTTAGACAAAGTTTGTAAACACGACTGCTGCCTGTGTTTCAATAGTTATATGTATAATTCTGAAGGTGGAAAAGGCAAATAACAAAAAATTTAATCTAACTGATTTTTTTTTGTAAAATAAAAATTACTTTTAAGTAAAAATTAGTTTTTCGTTATTTATAAAACCAAGCGACCATTTCATTTCAAAGCTATGGACAGACAATTTAAAAAAGGACTAAACCAAAATAAAAAGTCACCAAAAAACATACAAATCATAGAATTTCAAAATTTATCACTTTCAGGTAAGAGAAGAGTAGGTACGGTGTATAGGTATGGTTAAATGTCCCAGTTAAGCTACAAATAAATTTTCATCATCAAGTTATCATGCACCATTTAGCAAATTTAACCGCAATATCGCACAAATCCCTTGTGGCAATTCACAAAATTCTGCACATCCTCCATTAGGATGTTCACCGAACACCGAAACTTGCAATAATGGTGTCTGTTACTTTAGTTTTGGTCTCACAAATTCTTCCTTTCATGACCGACAATGCACTCCATTACTTTATGATGTTAGGCTTGTCCTAAATGTGTGATGCGTAACTAGGTTAGTGTACTACTTCCTGCAGGCACTGTTGGTATATGATACTATGCTCCTCGTATTAATGGAAGATACCTTTTCACAATGTTAATGTCGTCACCGGCCGTTGGTTGTTGAAATTTGCAGTTGCTACATATATATATACACTGGAAATAACGTAACCCATTTAGGCCACAAGCAATATGTATTGGCCTTAGAGCATTTTGGTCACTGCTGTAACATAAACCCCACTATAGGTATTTCCAAACTTCAGATGATATGGGTAATGTACATGTATGATGATGACAATACAGTTTAAGGACAACTTAAATTTACTTTACAGAGAAAAGCCTGTCAAATGATTTTTTTTATGTTACTGAAATATCATGTAGCTTAAAAAAATTCAATTTATTATTACAAATTTTACCTCAAGGCAGATTGGACATTCTAGGAGTTGAGCGACATTCTGCAGACATTTTGCAAATTTTTGCAACGAATCTTGGTTTACAACCTGAAAATACAAACATAGGGTATATATGGAATAACTGTTTTTGAGGTTATAACAACTATTTTATATGAAATTTTAATTTTAATTATGGATATTGTATGCAAGACTTATTGCCTCTTAAATGTAGCTTAGATTACCTACACCAGTATTTTTGTATTAAATATTAAATTTATAATAAATACATTTATTAAAAAACAACATTATTTCTATATTAACTTCTCTTTTCACTGAATTAAATATAATTTTAAAATTATTATAACTTACACTATTTTCAGTCTTATTTCGCCATATCAGCATAGTAACATATCTACTACCTCCTTCCCAATGTCTTTGTATTTTTGTTGCTAATTCAGAAATTTTCTGACCTAGCACATCACAGTCATTTAGCTCGAGTACCGTATCACCGGTACGCACTCCAGCCTGGTACGCATTCGAACCATCTTGCACTCCACTTACCCAAGGGTATGGATCCCATGGAGCGCGACTTAAATGTAGACCAAGCGTTCCGTTCGGGTAAGTCGATATCTTGCACAATTTAAGCATTACCTTGTTATAAACAACTGGCTTCAACCGAATGTTTAGTTAGTGAGTGCGAGCATGTGGGTTCCGCTTTGAAGGTAGTTTCAGCAATTGTTAATCTGAAATGAAATTAAATAAAAACATGATTATAAATGCAGTTATTGCATTGTTTATACAGCTTTGGCTATTAGGTGAATTTATCCAAGGTGGGTTCCCACTATAGTATTTAAATTATTTTAAAAGGCCAGTAGCTCCTATTAAGTAACTAAAAACTGTAAAGCTTAATGCTTATACGAGTAATCTTGTTAAATAAGAATGATTAGAATTACTCGCCAAAAATTATTATAAAAACCATTTTGGAAATTCCACTTGATTAGTTTTTTAATAAACTTTGGCCAGTCAGTTTGAAACTGTGTACTAAAAGAACATCGATGTTTAAAGAAAATCCTTAAAACCATAAAAATCATTTAAACAATTTTACACATTTTAAGTTAATTCTTTGCTGCCTGAATTATTATTTGTATTTTTTTCGTTAAATAATTAATCTCGGGGAACCGAGAGAGAAATATTTAATGTGGTGGTATCAGGCTGTAACCACCATAGAGAACAAAGCGTTAAGGTTTTTTGGTATCTCCCTATTGGAAGAAAAAACGGTACTTATCATAGAACCGTAAAACCTTTTTTATCTCAAAAAGCACTGACGATTGTATTAAAAATCAAAATTCATAAATACATAAATAAATGAATATGTTTGCATTGAGTACTTTTTGGTAAGATACTAATTTTTAAGAAACCGATACTAACGATACCTCCTATATAATCCTATATAACGTTAATACTTGTGATATCAGCTCATTCAATTTCAATAAAAATTTTATGCTAAAGCTAATCAGAAAAAAAAATGATTTAGAATTTTTAAAAATATATTTAATTTTAGTTTTTGACACTTCAATATTTGAAAAAAGGTTTAATGAATGTTATTTGAAACAAGGTTCATAAATGTACATATATTTTATGAACTGGCATACCAAATTTAGTTTTTTTGAATGTGATAATCTATAAAAATAAGCGTTCCGTTGTTTACTTGCTCTGAAGCGTTAGCTTGGGGCGAATAAAAAGCTAGAAAACAATTCGGATAAGAATTGCTAAAACGGTCTAAAACTATAAAAATGTGGGTTTGACCTGTCTTCGTTCTCGGGTAAGGTTCTAGGAAATCTATATATAGTCTCTGAAAAAGTCGTTCGGTGATGATTTGCTGTCGCATGAGGCTCTAGAAATAGAGTTCATGGGCTTATTAAATTTACATATATCACAGTTTTATACATGTTCTTGAACCTCAGTTGGCATATTAGCCCAAAAATATCTTCGACAGTGTCTTGTGGATTCCTCCATGACTGGCCGTAGGAGAGTTATGGGCTGCTCTGCTGCCAAAAGATCCCCACACAACTCTTTGGTACCAAGAGTTTCCAGGCCCTGTCTTCCTGTTAAGGTTCACCTGTCCGCTTTTAGTCCGTTTGTAAACAAAGTCGTTGGAAATGCATACACCTGGCAGATTGTTTTGGTTTTCAGTTATAGTCTTCCTTAAATCAACATACTCTTCTGATAAAACGTATGGAGAATTCAAGTCAGCTTCTGGCGTTACAGTATTGAGCTCATCCATATGGACTCTTGATAGATTATCCGGGACTACATTAAAGATTCCCTATCTATGCTCAATTGTGACATCAAAGCCTTGGAGCTTGAAACTCCAACGAACTAATCGACCACTCAAGTCCTTCTGTGTCATCAGCCACTTAAGACTTGCGTGGTCAGTTATAGTAAATGTCAATCCTTCGATGTAGGCTCGGAATTTCCTTACTAAAAGAACAGCCGCTTAGCATTCAAGCTCTCTCACTGTATAATTCCGTTGTGCAGATTTAAGCTTCTAAGACATGAATTCTATGGGTCGTTCATTTTTCTCTTCATCCATTTGGAAAAGAATACTCCCTACACCTGAAGAATATAGAAGTTTTTTTCAAAAGTTGGGGTTCGTCAGTATAGGTGCTGTTATTAGAGTAATTTTTAAGCTTTTTAATGCAGTCAAGGCTTCACTTGTCATTGTGAAATCTTTCCTTTTTTTAAGAAAGTCCGTCATTTGGGCTGATATAGACGCAAAATTTGGAATAAAGGGCCTAAACCAACACGTTATCCTTAGGAACTGAGAGAATTGTTTGGGAGTCTTTAGAACAGGAAACTTTTTCGGGACCTGTTCTCAGGCACCCATCACCAACCAAACAACCTAAGTACCTAATCTCCTTTAAACAAAACTTGCTTTCTTCCACATTTATAGTGAACCACGCGTTACGCAAACAATTCGCCTCTTCTTTGAGGAAAATCATTTGGGTTTCAAAATCTGGAGAGTAAATCAAGAGATCATCGAAATAGACAAAGATATTTTCTCTCAAACGAGCGGGAATGACTTTGTCCAACAGCTTAGACATTCTCTGGGCAGCGTTGCACAATCCAAATGGCATAACCGTGAACTGATTCAACGGCCACTAAGGGACTGTGAATGCCGTCTTTCCTCTTGATTTGAGCTCCAAAAGAATTTGCCAAAAGGCGTCCTTCAAATCAATACTCGATATGAAGTGCATATCGTGGAGCCGACTTAAGATTCCTTCAATGTGTGGGAGAGGGTACACGAATTTTTCTGTCCCTGCATTCATTTTCCATGAATCCCTGTCCTTGCCTGGCTTACGCTCTGGATTTTTTAAAAATTATATAAATTTTTTTTTGAAAATTCAATGTTTCAAAATCGAATGCATTAATTTTTTTAAAGTAAATTAGTTTATGTATATTATTAAATACTGAAAATTGGCATACCAACATTTCTTTTCAAAAATGTAACTAAATTTTTATATATAAAAAAATAATTTTTAAGAAAATCATTTCAACGATTGTAATTTTTTTTTTTTGCATATATTCCTATTTTTGGAGTGAATAAATGGCATTCTTGTTTTTGAGCTCTAGGTGATTTTACTAGGTATTTGTTTATACTGTCAAAAAGTCGATTTAAATGCTATTTTTATATTTTTTTATTTTTGTTTTTCAATAATTATTTTCATTTAAATGAAGATTAGTTGGTTGCACCTTCAGTTATTGGCAAACATTTAACATCATTTCTTTGTATTGAACCCGCTATTGGGGCAATTTCTTTTGTTTTAATACCTAGAAATAAGTTAAAAGCAATATTTTTTTCAAAAATGTCCCCAAAAGTGGGGTGGAAAAAGTTTTGTTTTGACGGAATTATTACAAATCACTTTATTTACAATTTTTTTGTACAGCACACCCAAATTCTTACAAACTTTTACTAAAAGAAATACACAAATATAAAAATAGGGCGTGTCAGTAGGCGGACATTTCTTCTGATAGATAGATAGATATATAGATAGATAGATTCTTTTTTTTTTCATCAGATTTTACAATTTGTATTCATAAGAATAAAGGACCTGGAAATACTGCCGTCTGCCTGAGATAACATTACATGATTTAAAAAATAAAAAAAAGATAAATGCAAAATTCTAGAAAATATAAGTATAATATAAAAATTAAAATAATTTTTAAAAATGTTTAATTTAAGAGTTTTTTCAAACATACATAAGTAACTGCAAACAAAAAAGCATTTCTTCTGATGATGTCTTATAATTTCGGCTCTTCATATATGGGAAATTTGAAATAAGAAAAAGCCATCTAATTGGTCAGTTATTGATCAGAAAAGACCTTGAGAAACTTGAAGCCATGATTACAAGTTATCTAGGGGTGATCAATTTCTAGGATAAATTGACCTGCTGACCAATTACTGACCAATAACATGGTATTTTCTTTTTTCAAATTTCCCATATATGACGATCAAAGGTCCAGAGCCAAAAATATTATCCTAATCGTTTTACTGGTTAAGATTTCATAGATGTAAAGAATGGCGTGAAATTTAAAATGAAACCTCTTGTTGAAGACCCTTTACATCCAAAACAATTTCGCATATCAAAAAAAATATTTTTAGAGAAAAACTCACAAATTACATGAGTAGCCTTACGTTGGAGATAGTTGGAGAGTATTGAAAGTACTTCTGATAAAAACAGCCTCCCTTGTGTACCTAACTTTTACTAGAAGAACAAATAAACAAAACATTCATATTTATTCTGCGATATCCTCTGAAAGATTAGTATTGTCTGAATTCCTTAAAGTTGTTGCATTCTATTAAATTCAGAATCATATATTCTCTATTATAGAGTACCTACCTATACTATAAAGAGAGTGAATCAATGTTTTAAATTCTGCCAAATGTTTCGATCAAATCAAAATCAACCGCAACAAAAAATGGGAATATTCTATTAAAAAAAATGTATTATTATTTTTAAAACTTTTATTTACTGATTTTATTTTATTTTGCTACACGCATTGGTAACATTAAAAATAAAACGTGTGTCTCTTTTACGAGGCTGATGAGACAAGTAATACAGACGAAATAATTTCTATTGAAGCAGTCAATCGTGGGACGTGACTAAGCCAAGCAATCACCACAAAACCATCCGCCATCAAAGTCACTCCGAATGGAACTTATAAGATACTATTTTGAGGTTCTTGCGTTAATTTACGATCAAGTTAGCTGCAGACAGACAGACAACTGAAGGCATCCATAGGTTATTGCAGGTAGGAAGGGGGGTGAATCTGAAACCCAAACTATAGATCCACTACCGCCACGGAATACTAATGGTTTTGTAATGCGAGCAATTTGGCAAGCGCACCGATTTAATGGCAAGCGCAGAGTGGTGATAACCTTGACGATAGGTGTATTTCAACAGTTAATTTAAAGGCAGGTTACCACCTGTCTTATAGATGGATGCGGTTCAGATAGATAGCTAAAGGTCGAACTCCTTTTATGTACACATACGAATTATTATATAGTTTTGGGTGATGAATATAGTGTGATAATAAGAGAGCTAATCGGGGTTGTAATGTTTTGAAATGGATACGGGTTAAGGGTGGTGTATGACGATGGCTTTTAATGACTGACAGTTAGCATATTATAATTATGTGCGTTGCCTTGCTAACCTATTAATAGGATATGCCATGCACGTTTTGCTAAAGATGAAAACTTAGAATGAGAACGAAAAACATAAATTTTATTTACCATAAGGACACATACCTACGTGGAATACTTAATTATCAGTGTAGAGTGTTACAAGGTGTTTGTAGATATTGTTTCAAAAAATTAAATGAAATTTCAGTTTATGATGTTAAAATGATCCCATGGATTTCGAACATCAACAAAATATGGAAGAATATTGCAATTTGCTCTGTTAACTCCATTTATAAGGAAAAAATCTGAGTGACTTTTTTGATGATGAATACAAACTAACAAATGATCAACGCCTCGCCACCAAATGAAATTTTTTAATCAAATTCATCTATAGAAAGCCTTTTAGAACTCCTGGCTCTTACAAGTGAACAATCTCGAAAGGGTGAACGGGTCTGGTTTTTATTACTTCACTTTATTTAGCGTCTACCATATTTAAAAAGTTGAAAGTTAACCAAAATTTAGATTCCATTTGCAAAATTTTTGATTTTGAAACGCTTATAACTTTTGGAATATTGAAATTTTTTAAATACAGTTTACAGCAAAGATATAGCCTTGAGCACATTTATTCCGAAACTCTTAATTCAAAACAAATATTCACTGAAGAAATACAAATAAAAAGGGAAAGAACCATCGGCCCTTGGGCCAGAAGTTTTGGCGCCTATTAACTAACGAAGAGAGCTAATATTACTCGTACTTCAAAATGAAAAAAATTAATACAAAATAACAAATGAAACTTTTCCCAACGAACAATTTCGCTTTTATATTCATCCATAGATGCTACCGCTATTGTACCTTTATGGAGTTAATTATGAGTCTTAAAGAAGTTCACATAAAATTAAATAAGAAAAACTTGTAGATAGGTGCAGGAATCGAACCCGAGACCCTTTACACCGATTGTCTTGCTCTCTAACTGCTTCAACCAATCTCAGATAAACAATCTTTGCACTAAATCGGAATTACTTTTATCTTGAATTTTCTCTTGCATTAAAAAAATAAATTTTTTTCTTGTTTGCAATCGGTTTCGTACGACCACGTTCGCTGGCTTCCACCTTTTCTAGTTCTACCTTTAAACGTTATCATTTTCAATTATAGAAGCAATAAAGAAATGAAGTAACACAAACTAACATAGGGATTGTGTAATACTTTTACTGGATGACTATTGAAGTGAAAGCTCCCTGGTCATTGCATAGAAGTAATATAGAAAGATTAAAGAAACATTTGTATATCGCTTCTATCACGCTGATATAATTTACACAAGAATATATTTAAGGAATCAATCATACTCCAATAAGGTAGTAACTTCCCTTCAGAATGGGAACAGGAGCGCTATAGAAACCAATAAACACTTTAATGTCTGAAATACGACGCAATTTTGTAATTTGGGCTGTTTGATTGTGTTTAGTTAGAGTTGAGAATTTTAATGAATGGCTTTGCTGACGCAGTAACGTCACTTATTTTAGTGGAATCAAGAAGAAAATAAGTTTCAACGGTCACGGATAGTTATGAATCTTTTTAAATCAAATTTTTGGAGCTGAATCCAAATCCGTTTTCCGCCATCAACTCTAGTTTTTGACAATATCCATTTTAAAACGTTATATATTTCACGAGCTATACATTTTCTCAAGAAAATTAGCAATAATATTTGAAAGTACTCTTCTTCTTCAAAATTCTGTTTTAATCTTTCAAATATCTGTCCTAGTCTTTAAGATGTTTTCACCTCCGCTACATCTACATTACGTGAGTTTTTTTTACAAGCCTAGGGGAATCGGACCAAAAGAACGACATCAAGGCTTAGCGACACCATCACAGAAAAAATGGAGTTTCCATACCAATGATACCATACAATCGTGCCGGTAGCGAAAATTTTCTCTGGGATAAGTCTAAGACCCGAGAATTCTTTGGGCTTAGGGCTAAGCTAATCCCAAGCCCATTTTTTTCATCCAAGCCCATTTGGGCAAGGAAAAAAACATACCTTCATTCGAAAAAGGATTTATCAAAGAGTGCAAAATATATTGGAAAGGTTTAAACTAAATTTCGTTAAAAATTTAGTTGAAACAAAAATATAAAGGGAGAAAAAAGTGATTAAATTCAGATGGTTACGGTGAGTGACTAAAGGATATCTCAGGGAATAACAAAGAAATTAACATTATTTGAAACAAAGTTTTTGGAAAAACCAAATGCTTTAAGGAATCCTTTCCAGTTTTGACAAAATTTACGTCTTGTTTACCTCAAAAATTGAGAAAACGCCCAAAAGTATGCACAGAATATTCTTCACACGTGCCTTGTCAAAAAGTAAACAGATATTTGTAAACCTGTTTGATTTTGAATTAAACGTTTACTTCCTGCGCACAACGAGAATTTGCAGATCCACTAAACAAGACTGTTGTTTGCACTCGAAAATACGAAAACCATAATTATTTCAGCGCACAAACTTATTGATTTTTAAATGCATTATTTTTGTACGCAAAACATTTAAATTTTATTGTTAGTTTTTCGGTCTCCAAGTTGTGTATGTTATATGAAAATAAAATAAAAAGAATTTTTGTTATATTTTATAGTTTTGTTTGTTTATTTACTAATTTATATCACAACTTAATTTTGATTTTTTGCTACGCGTTTCGGAAAGTAAATTTCCATCATCAGGCGAATTTTTAGTAGCTGAGCTGAGCTACTAAAAATTCGCCTGATGATGGAAATTTACTTTCCGAAACGCGTAGCAAAAAATCAAAATTAAGTTGTGATATAAATTAGTAAATAAACAAACAAAACTATAAAATATAACAAAAATTCTTTTTATTTTATTTTCATTTAAATTTTACACCCAAAGCTAAGTACCGCCCCTAGAAGTGTGCCCCCCGTGCCATGGCCCTTATGGCCCTAGGGTAAATACGCCACTGGAAAGAACGACTATAGATGTGATGAAGTTAATGAACACAAACCTTTTCGATTTCTGATTAAATAGGATGTGCTGTAATATGTTGGCATGTGGCGTATTAAAACAAAAACAAATTTAGTTTTGAAAATCGGTGGTGATAAAATCACGCTTGGCAAAATTAATTCCAAACAACTTGAACCATAGGTGCAAGTATGCTTGACCCAGTAGTAGTTGTAGTACCTCGTGGCATGATGGTAAGTGCGTTGGACTGTCATACCAAAGGTCTGGGTTCGATTCCCAGCCGCTGCCGCTTACAAACAGAAATGTTTTTCCCGAGGCATTGCCTCTTGCGAGGAACTGACAAATCTTCTAAGAGTATGCTTGTCATGAATAAGTGCTTCTCATCTAGCCGTTCGGAATCGGCAAAAAATTGTAGGTCTCCTCCATTCCTAACAAAAACATGCACACAGGAATGGTTGAAAGTTGTAAGTCACTAGGCCTTGATTCTCCACGAGCTGTTGCGCCACCAAATTTATATATGCATGACTCCCAGTCTTTCAGTTTGAAGATGATTTCTTCAAAAGCTTTTCAGTGGAGTCTTGGCACCTTATATGTATGGAATAATCGCAAAAAAGTGTATTATCTAATTGGTCAGTAACTGATCAAAGAAGATCAACAAGTGCTAAAAATAATTGGTCAGCCCAAAAAAACTTGTAGTCAAGGCTTAACATTTTTCAAGGTCACGCATGATTTTTGGCACCCCACTTGTGGAATATTCACAACAAAAGTAAACCATCTGAAAGGCCACTCAATCGTCACTAAACGGCGACAGGGTTTCAGTAGTTGGTTAGTGATAGATTTAGTTTTTGTTAGTCTACCTATATATCTATGTTAACTCAATCCTCTCGCAGGGAAAAAGTTAAACAAATTCATTTTTTTTGCCTGTATTGATTCAACATAATCACGCAGTATTTACATAAATGTTAATCAAAAACTGTATCTATAAGTAAAATTATTATAGGTGGGTTACTAGCTAATTTTGGAAGAAATCAACATGAGCTGGCAATGTTTGAGCAATACAACTACTACAAAATTTAAATAAACGAACAAAGAATACAAAAACATTTTGTTGCTAATGAATTGTTGATAATTATTTTGTTATTTTAGAAGGTTTTTATAATACAAATTCTATAAATAACTGAATTAAACTAGATCTCAGACTTAAATACCATTTAATGGGATTTATTGATTTTAAATAGCTTTAAACAGCACACAGTGGTCCCAAGTGACTTTTTTCGTTGTAAAATTCATAACTTTTGAACGCATTAAGATATCGCAATAATTTTAATTTCTGCTTCGAAAAAGGCTATAAAATAATAAATGTTAAAGAAAATTCATAAACAGGGTGTTTCTTAAAATTAAGGAGAAGTAAAGTTTATAAAAAAAAGCAATTTACAGAAAAGAGAATTAAAGGAAAAGCTCAAAGCATCTCAAAATTTTGCAGATTGTATACCTACTCAAATTTTAAAAATCAAACACATTACAACTACAGTGGTTACATAAAGCTTACCAACAAATTTTAAATTTTATTTTATCAAAAAGTAAAAATTATTTTTATTTTTAGTATAAAAATTACTTGTTATTCTTTATTAAAAACTAAAAATAATATTCTTAGATGTATTTGAAATATACAAAATTTATTGGTGAACTCTTTTGTTTGAAAATGTCTTTTAGTTTTTGAGAAAACCAAAAAAATAAATAGGTTTTTTACTCCTTATAAAAAGGAAATTTTGGTGTTTTGAGGAATTTAAAAAAAAACTAAAAACTCGTGTATCAAATTTAAAGAAAACTGGTATTAGTATTAATACTCGTATTACTAGGGAGGAATACAAACATTTTCAAATTGAATGTTGGTATGACCTCGCTTTGGCCTTACCGTGACATTTACACGTGGTTTTTAGCATTGAGTTATCTCACTTTGGTCACGCTATAGTCTTGCCAAAGTAATTTTTCTCCAAAGTTTAGTTTTCAAAGAGGTTAAAATAAGTTTTTAACTTGGTAAAAAATTCCAAAAGTTTCCAGTGTCATAGTCATTGTGATTGTTTTGCTGTTGTATAACTCTTCTCATTAGCATGGCCTTCTCTGTTGTGGTCTCCTTGCAGTAGTCTCGCATTGGTCTCACTATGACATTTACACGTGGTTTTGTCATTTTAGATGTCTTATCATCGTTTCGCTTTTGTCTCGAAAAGGTCCGACAAGTATAGTAATTAGGGTTTCGATTTATCTATATTTTTTAACAATTTTTTTAGAAAATTTCCCCTCCTGGCTAAACGGCTGGGAATAGACCTCCCTCGCATATGATTTTTTCTTGCCTCAACTTAATTTACAATATCAAGCTTTTTATCAAATCTTATTTGAATCACCCTATAACAGTATTAAGCAACAAAGAAATAACGTCTTATATATGCAAATATGGGCATTTTTTCGGTACGGTTTCTGGTCTTCTGATAAAGAAAAACACTTCTTTTGATGAAATGAGTACTAAAATCCTCTTAAAAATTGAAGCATTATAACTCAAAACCCTGGAGAGTACTTTAAAGAACTTGAAAATACTCATAGGTATTTGAAAGACATTTCAAGTACTTAAAAGTACTTCTAAAGTGCCTACTTTATACTTTTTAATTGTTCCAAATTACTTTAAAAATACTAGTACTTGTACTTTTTCGAGTACCAGTAGTATGGTACTGAAGTATAAGTAAAAGTACCGGTACTGGTAATGGTAGTGTTATCTACTTGAACTTGAAATTTTACAGCTCTTCTTTCTCTTCTTGGTATGATTCTCATATCTTGTCAAGCCCATCCAAAACATTATTGGACCTACTGGATAGAATCCAAAATAGAGCTGAAAAACTGATGGGTTCCAAATAATTTTCGATAACATGTGTGTTTCGTTGGAACAATGTCTACATGTTTTGTGCATATCACTGTCTTATTGTTAGTTTTTCAAACGCTACCCTGATTTATTGAGTGTTTGAAAGAGGCAGGTAACATGCATGCGCCAAGAATACAAAGCCCCCGTGGTTCAATAAAAGGCTTTGTAATTTAAGCAACAATAAAAAATAAAAGTGATAAGTTGCTCCAAAAATCAACAAGCAATAATGTTTCAATAAAAATGAATTATATTCGATAAGAAAGAAGGTTCAATGTTAAAAACAAATTTCTTCATAGAAATTACATTTTCTGAATCGGATCAAGCTTATAAAAGAATAGCAAAAGCTTCTGGATTTTTATTAAATATAAGAAAAAACTAGTGGTTTCATAAGAGTATGCAATAATTGGGGTCAACACATTCTGATATTCCTTCTATTTCGTATGCATTTGTAGAACATTTCAAATCTAACTACAGTACTTCTTTTCAGCAGCAGTCAGATAATACAGGGTGTCCACCGGGATGGTATACTAGTTTGTTTGTCTCGCAGTAATTTCACTGTAGTCCTAGCTGTATGCAATGTGGCACCGTCTTGTTGATACCACATGTTAATAAGGCCCAAAGCATGTAGTTGTGGCCTTAAAAAGTTTTCCATCATATCACGATATCACTCCCCCCCCCCCATTCACAGTTACGTCATCACGGCGTTGAATTGAGGTTGATGGATTGTTTTGAACACTTCCTTGAGCAGCAGTAACATTTTCAGCCGATCTTGCAGTACTTTGCCCTCCATGCTTAGGCCTATCACCTACTATTTCTTCGAAATCATTCACTACATGATAAATAGTGCGTTTTGTTGGCACGTTGTTTCTCCCAAAAATTTCACGTAACTTTCTCATCGTCACAGTAATCGATGATTGATTTTGATAAAATTATCGAATCATCGAAAATTTTTCATAATAAATTTGCCACAAGTCTACTTCATGACTGCCAAATATGAACTGTCAAGATCAAGACTAATGTTTACCAAAATGCCAGCAAAACAAAGTAGTATAGCTTCCCGGTGGACACCCTGTACTTTTACTGATAGTTTGATCAATATTGGTCAATTATGCATAAATTCCTTTGAAGTGGAAAGTGCACTTCTTAAATTAAGCTGTGACAAACAACCTGGTCCTGACCTGACGGAATTCCACCAATCATTTTAAAAAAGTGTGCTGCAGTGCTTTTTGAACTTCTTACTTATATCTTTAATAGGTCTCTTTCTCGTGGTCAATTTCTTTCTGAATGGTAAAAATCTTTCATTATAAATACCAACACAAATCTGGTTCAAAGCAAGAAATATCTAACAACCACCCAATTTGTAAGCTGGCTACTATACCCAAATTATTTGAAAATATTGTTTATGAAAAATTGAAATTTATGCTGAAGGAAAGAATCTCACCTTTCCAACATGACTTTGTCGCTGGTAAGTCAACAGCTACAAACAGAGAATATCAGTTATCAAGAATCCAATCTTTCGTAAGTTTCACCCTACAAAACCCATTTGTTCACGTTGTTTGTAATTTCACTTCGTGTTGATGAATAGATGTGAATTGCACCAACAAAAAATCCTGTGCTCAATGACGAGTTGATTCTATGTGTACATCTTTCACTGCTTTTCACTAATACTTTGCAAATCTAATCATCACAGCTGTTCACTTCAGCTTGTAGGCAAATCAAACTGACAGCTGAGGATTGCCATCTTTATATTGTGTATCTATGGCTACAAACCTCGCTATCTTCTCTAACTTCATTCTCAATAAGCTCGAAGAAATATATCAAATTGATGTGATTTATGTACATAGCAGACTTTGCAAAAGCTTTTGAAAGAATTAATCACTCAATTTTAATACAAAAATTGGAAAGAATAGGCTTTTACTCTAAAAATAAAAAATAAATAAATACATTTTGTGGCGCAACAGCTCATGGAGAACCAGGGCCTAGTGACTAACAACTCTCAACCATTCCTGTGTGCGTGTTGTTGGCAGGAATGGAGGGGACCTACAGTTTTTTGCCGAGTCCGAACGGCTAGATGAGAAGCACTTATTCATGACAAGTATACTCTTGGAGGATTTGTCAGTCCCTCGCAAGAGGCAGTACCTCGGAAAAAAACATTTCTGTTTTTAGATGGCAGTGGCCGGGAATCGAACCCAGACCTTTGGCATGACAGTCCTACGCACTAACCATTATGCCACGAGGTACTACTTTAGGCTTTTACTCTAGTATTTTTAAATGGTTGGAACGTGTTTAGTTTATGTCTATTGATAATTTTCTTTCAAGTCCAGTTACTGTTTCTTTAGGTGTTCCTAAAGGAAGTCACCTTGGACCCATTATTTTCTGAATTTTTACCAATGAAATGTCTGATATTTTTTTTTAATTCACTGCGGCTTCTGTTTGCAGATGACCTTAAATTTCTAAGATGTATGAAATCTACCAAAGACTGTCTTCTTTTACAAGATGACCATGAGAGATTGACATTTAATGACTTATTTTTAAATGTTTCTAAATGTCAATATTTTCTTTCTGGTGTGGAAATTCCTCGCCTATTGATTTTTATTATAAAATTAGCATTAATATTCTCGAGAGAGTTTAAAAAAAAAAATCTTGTTGTCTAATTGACGCTTAATTCAACTTTATCAAACATGTTGAGTACAGTGCTGCCAAAGCTTATTCCCTCCTTGCTTTTATTTAATGTAATTCCACTCAATTCACGGATCCCTATACTCTTAAATCGCCTTACAGCGCCTATGTTAGATGTATTTTCGGGATATTCTTGCATAATATGGAACCCATACTATAATACTTACTCCAAAAGAAGAGAAAGTATCCAAATAACAGTTCCCGAGGTTTGTCATGTGGAAACTTTACTGGAACACCGAAATGCCTTCTTATAAAACCAGGGACTAAATTATTGCATCAGTTATCGAGCAATACGTGACTGAATTATATGAGTTTGGCATTACCGCTAACGTTTTTAGCAATCTAGTATACCAAAATTTGAAGTGGTATCTCTTCCATTCGATCACTGGTGTCACTTACTCATAAGGTCACTGACGCGGTAATTTGGGGCCAGATATCAGCTAATTGGTGATATATATGATAGGGATATTTTGTCTCATCATATTATTCCTTTATCTCTGATTAATTAAAGGGTTTTTCAAAAGGGACGCTACAAAAGTAGAGCGACAGGGACAGCAAACGACGCCATATTTCTTGCCGCTCTTTTGACATTTCTCTTCAGTAAGGTTTGCCATTTCATGATGGAAGGATATACGAGCCAACAACGAGTCGAAATTATTAAAATTTACTACCGAAATTCGGAGTCAATGGCCTCAATGTTAAGAGCGCTACGTCTAATTTATGGTCGTCATAATCGTCCTAGCAGATCAACAATTGAGACCCTAGTGGAAAAATTTGAAACCTCAGACACAGTAAAAAATGTTCCCGTGCCAGAAAGATAAAGAAGTGCCCGTAGTGTCGAGAATATTGCTGCCGCTGAGGCTTCAGTTGCAGAAAGCCCAAATGTGTCTCTCACACGTCGTTCTCAAGCGTTGGGCATCTCTGTGACGTCGTTGTGGCGAATTTTGCGAAAAGATCTTGGCCTACATCCTTCCAAGATTAAATTGACGCAAGAACTGAAGCCGCTTGACCACCAGAAGCGTCGTATGTTCGTGAATTGGGCTGAGCAACAACTTGAAAATGACTCGGATTTTCATCAAACAATCATCTTCAGCGATGAGGCTCATTTTTGGCTGAATGGCTTCGTCAATAAACAAAATATGCGGTATTGGTCAAGCAGCAATCCATACGTACTCCATGAGTCATCATTGCATCCCGAAAAAAATTACGGTTTGGTGTGGTTTATGGGCCGGCAGCGTCATTGAGCCGTACTCCTTCCGTGATGATCAAGACCGGCACGTTACTGTGAATGGGGATCGCTACCGTTCAATGATAACCGAATATTTTTGGCCCTAATTGGATGATATGGACTTGAAAGACATGTGGTTCCAACAGGACGGCCGGCGCCACAAGCCACACAGCGAATGTCATAATCAATTTATTGGAAACCAATTTTGGAGAACGTGTTATCTCACAAAATGGTCCAGTCGCTTGGCCACCTCGGTCGTGCGATTCGACGCCTTTAGATTATTTTCTGTGGGGCTACGTCAAGTCTATGCCAACAAGCTAGCGACGATTGATGAACGTATCGGCTGATTTATGCTTGAAAATTTTCGAAAATTAGGTTCAGCGTCTGGACTTCTGCAAGCGTACCCGTGGTGGTCATGCAAAAGAAATCGCGTTGCATACATAATGGCATCGAACGTACTTTCACAGAAATAAAGATTTTCATTGATATCCAAAACCGTTTGTTGTTTTATTTAAAAAAAACTTTTGTAGCGCTCTTATTGAACAACCCGATATATGCGCCATCTCGCCAGCAGCGTTGCAATGTCTTCAACAAAGTTGGATAGCCTTATTTAGAATTTTTTGTAGTTCAAAATCGGAGCCGAAGAATCAGCCCAAATAGTAGCCCAAAATAAAAAAAAGTGTTCATAAAATTCACAATTTTTTTTTTTTATTTTAAAAAAGCTACGGAAAATAAAATAAAATTTTTACTCACAATTTGCAAAACAATTTTCCACCTATTCTGCGGATAATATTGGATAATATTCAAGGCCAAAAATGTTTGCTTTTGCCTAAGCTAACCGTTAAGTCAATAATTTATCCTTAATTAAAAACCTTTTAGCCTACAAATGGAAAACAATTACTTTTGCATACAAAAATGGAGACTAATTCAGTTAATAAAAAGTGGTGCAGACATATTGATGTCTGCGATAGACACGAGTATGTATATTTTTTTATAAAACGTTACTTCTCGTCTTTTTCTTATATTACCTCGCAGCAACGTATACCTTAACTTTTCATGAGTAAAAAATATTAAAAATTATATTACAGTTTTCCAAATGACCATCCAATCAAAATGATTGTATAATTAGCTGTACACCTTGTATACCAAACAACCTACTACATACTTAAAAGAACATTAATCTTTGTTTTTTTTTAACGATGGTATTTTTAATTTTGTAATAGGTAGGTCTTCTTTGATCTAAATCAATAATTCGAATATAAGTAGGCCAATTTATTAATTTAATTCGTTGAATTATTATATCAAATCAATCACCTTGATCACTGAGGTTATTTTATTGATTTTGAGTATCTCCACAAATAATTAAATCTCATACAATCAATTACCAACATAATAATCTGCATTTGGTAGGTATATTGTGTGTGCTGATGGGCAACCTCAGCATTGCATTATAAACTACCTATTATAATCTCACTGATGCCTTTGGGAGATTCTAACTAAATTTTGTAATCATCAACAACACTAAACGAATCAAATTGAATGTCAAAATCCCTAAATTTCTATATGATACGTAGATGCGGTATATGTGTAGCATATACATATACCAATACATGCATCATTTGGGTTTAGGAGGTGTGTTTCAATTTACACAAATGGAACCTTTATAACAAATTGTTACCACAATCCCCCGCATTTGTGCCACGGTTATTACTCGTTGGCTTCCGTGATGCCAGATCAACTATATATACTCGTATACCTTAAACACACAAACTCACGAGCATATACTAATATTTCACTCAATTAACTGATGCTGATGCAGGAATATCTAATGGTGCACTAGGCTCCAAAATTTAATCAGATGACAAACAACAATATAGGTAATCGCCCCCTTAACTATATGTAGAGCAAAGAAAACACTTAGTGTAAGGAATAAGTGGTGACCATGCCATTCTACTAAAGACAACTCATACAAAAACCAATGATATTTTATGTAAATAAAGCTGGTCTCAATTGGTTTTATAGCAAATAATAAAGACCATTAGGGTCTTAAAATAAAAATTAAATTACATTTAATTGTCAAATGTATGTAAATGGGAAAAAATGTGCATTTACAATATTGTCAGACTCATTGAAATTGAATACATACAATACATAATATTAAATAATCTTAAAAAATATCAATTCTGAGAACTATCCTTTGCTGACCTTATAAATTACAAAATATTCAAAATTCATTAAATATTTGCTCCACATACCATACAACAGATGGTCACCGTAATTATATTGTATTTGGTTTGTAGACATTAGACACTCAAAGCATGACGTTTCACATTTAATAAGTTTTGTTAGCATGATGACACAACAACATCATTAACATCTCAAAACATCGTGATCATAGTTTGTTGATGTCTTCGTGTCATGTCAATATTTCTATCACCGACCGACCGACGACGACATTATTCATCCTCTGGTCCTGTTGGTTTTCGGGACAAAGCCAAGAGCTCGAAGACAACATTATTCCATTAATGCTAATTTTTTTTGAAGGGGGGGTGAGGAAGCTCACATTTTGTGGAAAGAGAAAGTTTTAATGTTAAATTTATGTTTGGTTATTTTGAAATAAGGTAGTTTTTGTTTTGAATAATAATTGGAAATGTTAAG
The DNA here is from genome assembly GCA_946251815.1 of Dasysyrphus albostriatus. Lineage (NCBI taxonomy): Eukaryota > Metazoa > Arthropoda > Insecta > Diptera > Syrphidae > Dasysyrphus > Dasysyrphus albostriatus. Next base: position 85,775,798 of record OX276335.1, read on the forward strand.
TTCTTGTTGACAGTATTCCGCATGTTGTGAAAGGCCCAAGAATGTTAAAAATTTTATTTTCATTAGAAAGGTGCAAGACAGAACACAGAAGACAAATTTGGGGCAACTATCCCGAAGATTTGAATACTGTTTTCCAGCCGAAGATATTGTGGCGAGGACAGTTCCAATATTTGCGTTATCTGTCTCAATATGTCTACGAAATGTCCTGATTTTGTCCCGACTTTCGGTTTATTTTATTCAAGAGCCTCGTGGCATGATGGTTAGTGCGTTGGATTGTCATTCCAAAGGTCAGGGTTCAAATCCCAGCCATTGCCAATAAGGTACTGCCTCTTGCGAGGAACTGAAAAATCCCCCAAGAGCATACTTGTCATGAATAAGTGCTTCTCATCTAGCCGTTCGGACTCGGCAAAAAATGTAGCTCCCCTCCATTTCTGCCAACAACGCTCACAAAGGAATAGTTACGAGTTCTAAGTCACTAGGCCTTAGTTCTCCACGAGCTGTTGCACCACCACCACCACCATTTATTCAAGAGCAAAAAGTTTGCAAGAAGATTTGTCACTTTCTTAAATTGTAACGTGTGGGCTTGTGTCCCCAAATTTACAATAACAAAATACGAATCTCCGCAAATTTACGTTTTCCTTGCTTATCTCGTATGTAAAATGCGATTCGAGTGGAGCCCCGCAGGACTGCATTTTTAAAATTCAATTCTAAGTGAATGGAGTTCAATGAACCCCCAACGCAATGACCCACTTAAATGCTATTATGGTGATAAAAATCAAGAACTCACCATCATAGTCCAGTAGCCTTGTCACCTAATATAGAAGGAAGACCTTGCGTCTGATATGCTGATATGAGTCAAAAGGACAAAATTTCGAAAGTAGTTTTTGAAAATTTATTATGAAAATTCGGATATGATACTCGTAGTTGGAAACGTTTGTTCGTGTCTTATTCAGACATCATAAGATTTTTAAAATATATACCAGTTTGAAAATAAAATAATTTTTAAAAGCACGAGATCGGACCGTTTTTAAAATTCATTTTCTTTTTACAGGGCTTTGACCAAGAAAAATGTTTACAATATCGGGTATATTTTTTTTTAATTATTTGCTAACATGTCGCTATAGATTTAGGCACAAGTTTTCTAGTTTGAGTATCGTTTTGTTAAATTTTTGGAACCAAAAAAAAAACTATTGAAAATCAGAAAGTTTCCAAAATCAACAAAATGTCATTTTTTGTTTGGTTTTTTTTTAAATGAACTTTAGCTGTTTTTAAACTCTTCAACTGTAGTTTCCAAAAAAAATTCTCCCTACAATTTAAAAGTATTTAAAGTTGATTCACTTTAAGCCAAGAACCATCTTTGTAGAACCAAGAATTACCCTAGGACAGTTTTCAAAATAAAGCAAAAAATAAATTTATTAAACAAGTGTGTAGTGTAATTTACTTGCTAAAAATAACTTTTTGTAATGTACAAAACTTGTAGTTTTGTGGTACAGGCCCCAGATTTAAAGTAAGGTCCCCCCTTTTTCTTCCCAGCACCATCACCGTTCTGAAAATAGTGAAGTAGATTTAGTTTTTTAGCGTCTGATTTTCAGTATTTTACTAAGATATGCTATTAGTCCAGTAATTATATACATCATACCTTGCGAAGATCCGGTGGTTATGATTGTTTACTGAGTTGTTTGAGATATTGGCCTAATAAATAATCCAAGTTTTCGACCTCGAGCGACGAACGCATCATGGTAAAAAAATTTTTTAAAAACGCGAAATTTTCGCGCTTTTCTCAGTAATTGTCGATTTTATACCTAAAGGACTAGGTTTTGATGAAAACATTGCTCTACGATTTCTAATTAGTTACACATGCATCAATTTGAGCTCAAATTTGGCTCTGTAGACCCAAGATTTTTTAAGAGACATCGTTTCAAATTGTATGCTTCAAAACTCTAGAGCATATAGGTTGGGTTAAAAGAAGAAAAAATAGTCTAGGAAATGGGGTGCATATCTCTCCGTACAGACGGGAGGGGCAATTATTTTAAAAAAGGGACTTAAGGCAGAAAAACGAATATTGAAGAACAGTTGTTTTGTCTGGAGAAAAATCCCTTAGTTCCTCTCAGGCCATCAATCCATTCATCAATATTCTTTTAAATAAAGGATGATTTAATAAATAGGTTTTGAAAAATTAATTTTTTAACACAAATTTTCGAAAATGAAAAAATATATTTTTTTCGGTTAACTGTTTTTTTTTCTCAATTTTTTTTTTTTTTTACTTTATGGTTTAAGGTATTTTTGTTTCTTTTTAGCATTCAATGCTCTTTTCAACTTTAATCAAATACTGAAAACCATATGAAAAATAAGAATAACCAAATCTACTTCACTAATTACTGTGCGGGAACCTTGTTGGGCAAGGGATAATAGAAGACCTTGCATCAAATCTGGTAGATGTGAGTTTTTGATAAGTTGTTTAAGGCAAATTTTTGAATAATCCAAATTTTTGACCTCCAGAGCCGAGCGCCACCAACAACAAAAAATTGAATATTTTCTTAAATTCAAAAACTTTTTTTGTAAATTTTGATATGCAATATTTTTAAATATTACTGAAAATTTGTTTTAAAAAAATTATTCTGAATCTTAATCGATAGTGTAAAATCCAAAATTAAAAAAAAAAAATGAGAGGAGATTAATAGTTTTGGGTTGTAAATCGCACTAATTTTAGCATAGAGAAAAAGTTTAATAAAAAACGTAGGAGCCATTAAACATTTGTATAGAAGTTAGACGGAAGGAATTCTTGGGTGACATCATGAAAAATGATACGAAAAATTAATCCCGATTTTTACCATCCATGGTTTAAAATAATCGAAATTTGATCCAAATATTCCAAAACTGCACAATTTATATTAGCCGTGTTTTGGTGAAAATTATAAGCAGCGCAGCAATAAAATGTTTTAAAAACGCTTATATTCACTTTCTTTTAAATTTCAAAGTTGGTATAGCCTTAGGTTAGTATAACGACCCTTTGGGGCGGTATAGCCTACCTTTTGGTGCGTATAGCCTACCTTTGGAGTAGGAATATTTACTCTGCAACCGAGTTGAGCACCCTCATTCATTTCACGATCACAACAATTAATATTCACTCTTTGTTCACTCCGATTGCTGACCAAAATTATATGCACTCTAAAATGTGTTGTTGTTTGTGTGTAAAAATTTGCTGAGCTGCCTTTTCACGGCTCTGAACCTTTGGCACCTCATATATGGGAAATTTGATATTTTAGAATGTCATCTAATTGGTCAGTAATTGGTCAAGAAAGGTCAACTAGTCCTAGAAATTGGTCAGCCCTTGATAACTAGTTATAAAGACTTAAAGTTTCTCAAGGTCACTCAAGGTCACGCGTGATTTTTGGCACCTCATTTATGGGAAATTTACAAAAAAAAGATGCCATCTGAAAGATTTGTGGATAGTGATAAAAGGTCAACTATTTTCAGTAATTGGTCAGCTATAGTTTTTTTTCTATGAATTTTCAAAAATCGTTTCAAGGTCACAAAAAAAACTTTTGGCACCTCATTTGGGTCATTTCAAATAAACAAGTATGCCATTTGAAAGGCCATTTCACGGTCATAAAAGGTCAGCTATTTTCAGAAATTGGTCAGGCATAGTTTTTTTTTAATGAATTTTTAATTTATTTAAAAAAAAATTTCAAGGTCATAGCGATTTTTGGCACCTCATTTATGGGAAATTTGCAAAAAATATATACCATCTGAAAGATCTCTAGATCTATATAAAAGGTCAGCTATTTTCAATAATTGGTCAGCGATAGATTTTTTTTAATAATTTTTTTTTAAATTTCAAGGTCAAAGCGATTTTTGGCACCTCATTTATGGGAAATTTGGGAAAATTGCATACATTCTGAAGGATCTCTTGATCTTTATAAAAGGTCAGCTAGTTTTAGTAATTGGTCAGCCATAGATTTTTTTTAATGAATTTTTGAATTTTTGTTCAAGGTCATAGCGATTTTTGGCACCTCATTTATGGGAAATTTGGGAAAATTGCATGCCATCTGAAACATCTCTAGATCTATATAAAAGGTCAGCTAGTTTCAGTAATTGGTCAGCGATAGATTATTTTTTACGATTTAAACAAAAAAAAAAAATTCAAGGTCACGAACGATTTTTGGCACCTCATTTGGGTAATTTTCCAAAAAAAAATATACTATGTGATAGGTTACTCGGTCATCATAAAAGGTCAGTTAGATTCAGTAATTGGTCAGTCATATTTTTTTTTTAATTAATTCTTAAAGTATTTGTATGTAGGTCACAATATAGATAGATTCGGGTAATTTAAAAAAATTTTAAATAGATATAGATCCAATAGATTCTGAGAAAATCATGGTGGATTAAACCAAACACTTTCTTTTTCAAGATGGCGGTCATTCCCTTACCCCGGCACCTCAAAAACTTGGTTTCTTAAAGAAGAGATGCAGCGAAACTCAAATCGTACCCATCGATTATGGAAATTTTAATAAATTTTTTGACAAAATTTAATCCACCATGATTTTCTCAGAATCTATTGGATCTATATCTATTTAAAAAATTTTTAAATCACCCGAATCTATCTATACTGTGACCTACATACAAATACTTTAAGAAATAATTAAAAAAAAAATATGACTGACCAATTACTGAATCTAACTGACCTTTTATGATGACCGAGTAACCTATCACATAGTATATTTTTTTTTGGAAAATTACCCAAATGAGGTGCCAAAAATCGTTCGTGACCTTGAATTTTTTTTTTTTGTTTAAATCGTAAAAAATAATCTATCGCTGACCAATTACTGAAACTAGCTGACCTTTTATATAGATCTAGAGATGTTTCAGATGGCATGCAATTTTCCCAAATTTCCCATAAATGAGGTGCCAAAAATCGCTATGACCTTGAACAAAAATTCAAAAATTCATTAAAAAAAATCTATGGCTGACCAATTACTAAAACTAGCTGACCTTTTATAAAGATCAAGAGATCCTTCAGAATGTATGCAATTTTCCCAAATTTCCCATAAATGAGGTGCCAAAAATCGCTTTGACCTTGAAATTTAAAAAAAAATTATTAAAAAAAATCTATCGCTGACCAATTATTGAAAATAGCTGACCTTTTATATAGATCTAGAGATCTTTCAGATGGTATATATTTTTTGCAAATTTCCCATAAATGAGGTGCCAAAAATCGCTATGACCTTGAAATTTTTTTTTAAATAAATTAAAAATTCATTAAAAAAAAACTATGCCTGACCAATTTCTGAAAATAGCTGACCTTTTATGACCGTGAAATGGCCTTTCAAATGGCATACTTGTTTATTTGAAATGACCCAAATGAGGTGCCAAAAGTTTTTTTTGTGACCTTGAAACGATTTTTGAAAATTCATAGAAAAAAAACTATAGCTGACCAATTACTGAAAATAGTTGACCTTTTATCACTATCCACAAATCTTTCAGATGGCATCTTTTTTTTGTAAATTTCCCATAAATGAGGTGCCAAAAATCACGCGTGACCTTGAGTGACCTTGAGAAACTTTAAGTCTTTATAACTAGTTATCAAGGGCTGACCAATTTCTAGGACTAGTTGACCTTTCTTGACCAATTACTGACCAATTAGATGACATTCTAAAATATCAAATTTCCCATATATGAGGTGCCAAAGGTTCAGAGCCCCTTTTCACTCTATCAAAAAACACGAATATTGCCTGAAAGATCAATCTTGCTCTACCCTTGATTTTGCAGGCATACGCATTTAATTTTATTTATTTTAAATAACTCGGCGCTTTACTCTACTTGGATTTGAACTCACAACCTTCCAGTTGCAGAACGAGCATGCAACCACTAGGCCAATTTGCATTATAAATCGTTGGTGTCACACATTAACGATTTAATACATTTCATGTTGTGGTACTTCATCTCATCAAGAAGTAAATTTCAACAAGAAAGTCGTGATTTACAATTATTTTGTTGGTGATTTGCAAGTATTCTTATGGAATTGCGAAAAATAACGTCGTAAATCAGTGATTGCGCAATGTTAATTACTTAATATTTATCGGAAATCAATATTTTTAAATGCTGTTTGTGAAATACTCCTTTTGGAGAGTAAATTACGCCAGCAACTGATGAAAACTACAAACCTAAAGCATGAATTTTAATTCCAAATCACGAAAAAATATCTTTTGTAAATTGCTACGTTTTGAATGTTAAATTACCAGTTTTTGTATTAATTTGGGATCAAAATGCCTTAATTTACGAATAAGACTTGATTCGTAAATTGCAACCGCAAATTTTCAATTGGGGATTTTTGAATTTTTTCCGTGTACTGTTATTTTTTGATAAAATTAAAATTATTTCTTTTAATACTTTAAGAAGTGTAAAAAGAACCTTAAATTCAGAGTACAATAAAAATTGACCATATAGTTTTTTAAACTTTTGAATCTTCAAAAAAAACAAATTGGAAGTTTTTTCAAAGATCCAAAAAATATTTATTTTTTTAATTTCGGTAAGAAAAACTATTTGCATTGCTTAGAAGCTTCTATATATGAAAATTATTGAAATCGGAATCACTGTTTTGAGAAAATCAAAAATATAAAAAAAACTATTCCTTGGAGGATACCATTAGGAACCATTTTTTTAAAAATGGTTTCCCATCTTAAGGTATAGCATGCACTTAAAGATATTAATTAATTTTTTTGAGAAAAGCTGTGCTGCCCTTTTTGAGTAAAATAAAATTTCGTAAAATTTCTAAAAAAAAATTGTCTGGCAGGTACCGTTATTTTTGGACAACTACATTTGAATGCATGTGCCTTTATATACTGGCCACCACAATGTTCTAGTGTTCTAGATACTAAAGCCTGAACGGGTAGAATTAGTTTCTTCAATCTAAGTACACAGCATTTCTATGTGATTGCCGTGAGGAGAAATTATTTTTTTTTTTTAACTTGTCGATTTTGTTAAAAATTTCCCAAATATGACTTTACGCTAAAAAGTTAGGTAACATTTCTTGTCTTAAATCACACTCTGTACTAATTAACCCAAAAATATAAATGGGAGCAAAGATTCAAATTTTCAAATTAAAATTCAAAATGAAAAAAATCAAATAATTATAGAAGAATTTGCAGTAGTGGTATATATTTTTTTTTTTACAAAATTTCATTTCAGATAAGAAATTTAAAAAAATTTGCTGACCACAATTTAATCCAAAGTCCAGAGCATCGTGTGACTGTGCTTTTTATAGTATCTAGTAAATTACTTAGAAACAAAAATGAAAAACTTTATTTAACATATTAATTAACTATAATTAACATATCCCTTTCTTTTTTTCAAACAGTGTATATTTTTTTTTTTTTTTTTTTTTTTTTGATTACGTCAAAAATTCATAGTTCAAAACACGAGGCACAGGCATTCCATCCGTTTCATCAAGAATGCAAATAAAAACTAAGAATCTTTTCCTTCTTTAGTTGCGAACCGGATTGTTGAAGCTGATAATATAGGCTATCTTGGCCTTGGCAACGAGACGGATTTATTGTTGTTTGGTTTTTTATTATTGAACTTCGTAGAGCACCTCCGCTTCTAAATTCTATTATAGAGTTTGAAGAGCAAGCGAGCTGAAGCTTCTTTTTTCCAGAATTCTTGATATTATTCTCGATATCATCATAAAACGTGACGATTCCATTGGAATTTTATTATACGTTCACTCTCAACACCACATAGTGCTTCTGGGGGGAAAAAAGTCTATTAAAGTATTATGATGGATGAGTTGATATGAGATACTCAAGTGGATACTTGACTGTATTAAACAACAGACGGGTAGATTTATTAATGATTAGTTTTTCTTTATTTATTTTTTTTTTACTGTTGTTGTAATTAATTTTGGTTTAATATTTCCGTTTATTGGTTTCGTTATAAGCCTAAGGGCAATCAACTATATGTTGTTGATTCATAAATAATATAAATAAACTGACAACAATGGATGTCCAGTGTGACAACCATGTGTCTGCTCTATAACTACTTATTGAAGATTCTGAATTACCTTATCACGTGCATCAAGTGGTATCCATATTAAAGTTAAATAAATTTAACTATTTAAGTTCTGTAAGTCATGATTGTAATCAGGTTTGTATGTTGAAACTGGTTTAACTTGCAACTGAACTTTTGACCATATTAACTATGGCAGACATTACCGAAACGGAACCAGTTTTCTTTGTTTTCCATTTCCGTCTCCCATCTGTAATAGCTTGTGACTTAAAGTATACATATACATAGGAAGGTACCTATGGTGAATAATGTTGCAGGTGTTTTGTTATGGGTCTTACATTTGCATGTAGATTTGCACACATTGATTGTAACCTTGTTAAAGTAATTACTTAATGACAACGTGACAATGTGACATCAGTTAAAGCCAGAAATTAAACTGTTTTGAATTGTCTTTAAACGAGAACTTAAGTAGGTCAAACAAATTTATTCGATTGTTCACGATTTATTTGAGGTTTTTTTTTTATGTTTTTGGGGATATTTTTGAATAACCTAACAGAATTTACAAATCACAATACCTTCTTCACTCTGTTCACTTCACTTCATTAATGAATAAATATTCACTTGTGATTAAATGAATAAAGATTTAAGTAAAAGTGTTTTTAAGAAAATAAATAGAAAAATAATTATTTATACACAAAGACTATAAGCAACAAAATCATTCTTAGTTTCTGGTAGAATTCATGAATAAAATTCAAATATAAAAGACATTTGCTGCCTTAAATAAATAAACCATCCACCAGGCTTGCCAGATTGGGCTATTTATCGGAAATTGGGCTACCTTTTTCCGAAAACACAGACAACAATTTCAGTATGACGGCCCAATCATAATTGAGTTACTAATAGCCCAAATCTAATCTTGTGCGATATTTTCTTTTGTGTGAATAAATCATAAATTAAAGACTTTTTCCCTTAAACATACTCTTCAGGTATTCCACAATTTGGCACCACTTCTTACTGACTGAATAGTCCACTATTACACGATGATTCTTTGCGTCTAACTCTTTTCAATGCTAAGGATGCGAAGGTGAATTCAGATATGGAAATTCAAAAAGAGTTAGAAACAAAGAATAGTTGTGTTACAGAGGGGACATTAATTCCTTTAGACACTTCAAATCAACCGCAACAAACTTCACTTTAAAACAATTCAGTTTCTAGGTTGTTCTCAAAATTTCTATTTAAATTCTTCTTTCACACCGAAAGATAAAATGTATTTTATCTTTCGTTGTTTTTTTTTAAATAAAAACAAATTGTGATTAAAATCTTGAGAACACTTTTTTATTGTTTTTGGGCTACTTTTCGTCTCCGATTTTGGGATACACACATTTCTAAATTAAGCTATCGAACTTGTTAAAGACATGGCAACACTGCCTTCCACCCATTACCTACGTAACGTTGCCTGTAAAGAAAGCAATGTTAAAAAAACATTTAAACGAATTTAGTTCCACGATTTCGTTCTTAAAGTTGACTAAAAAATAGCAAGGAAAACTAAATAAATAAGCATTTATTAACTATTCAAATAATTGCATTTTTAATATTTATCAAACCTATTAGCTTTTAATTTTTT